>WSYH01005293.1:0-45675 GCA_036426205.1 Ascaphus truei | reverse complement strand
TGTGTGTGTGTGTGTGTGTGTGTCTGTGGGAGAGTGTGTGTGCCTAAGTGGGAGAGAGGGAGTGTGTGTGTGTGTGTGTGTGTGTGTGTGTGTGTGTGTGTGTGTGTGTGTGTGTGTGTGTGTGGTGTGTGTGTGTGTGTGTGTGTGTGTGTGTGTGTGTGAGAGAGAGTGAGAGAGGTGTGTGTGTAAGGCGGAGAGGGAAGGGGGCGGGCGAGAGACGGGGGTGAGGGTTGGGTCAAATTCTGGGGTTCCCCAAGCAAAAAGAGATTGAAAACCACTGATGTAACTCGCTGTTCTGACCTATCTCGGGTACTGCTGTCCCTCTCCATATTGCACCCGCGGCGGAGAGAAGTGGGGGTTGATGGAGAGAGAGGGAGAGAGAAGTGGGGGTTGAGAGAGAGGGAGAGGGAAGTGAGGGTTGAGGGAGAGAGAGGTGGGGGGAAGGGAGAGAGAGGTGGGGGGAAGGGAAAGAGCTGGGGGGTCCCCCAGTCTCACAGCACCAAGCCTCCTGTCCCCTGGTCTCGCAGCACCGAGCCGCCGGTCCCTCGCTCTCATCGCGCAGCTTGTCCCCCGCTGTCCCGGTCTCACAGCACCGTGCAGCCGGTCTCCAGAGCCCCCTGTCCCCCGGTCTCACCGCACAGCCCCCTGTCCCCCAGTCTAACCGCACAGCCCCCTGTCCCCCAGTCTCACCGCACAGCCCCCTGTCCCCCAGTCTCACCGCACGCCCCTGTCCCCCAGTCTCACCGCACAGCCCCCCCTGTCCTCCAGTGCTCATCTCACCGCCACAGCCCCCTGTCCCCCACCTCTCACAGCAGCACAGCCCCCTGTCCCCTGGTCTCACCGCACAGCCCCAGTCTCACCGCACAGCCCCGTCCCCCGGTCTCACCGTACACCCCCTGTCCCCCGGTCTCACCGCACAGCCCCCTGTCCCCCGGTCTCACCGCACAGCCCTTGCCGCATCCGCCGCCATGTCGTGGGATGACTATGTGAAGAACCTGTGTAGATAAGAATTGTCAGGACGCGGCTATAGTGGGGTACGGCCGCTCCGCCTCCTCCTTGGGCTTGTTACCCACACTCCTGCAGCACAGATCAAGAAACTGTGAGTATTGCAGCGGACTGCTCATGCAGACACTGCTTCTATCCTATGGCTGATACATTAAACATATCTTCCAAAAAAAAGGCTGGACATCTTTTTAGAAAGGGAAGGTATACAGGGATATACCAAATAAGTATACATGGGAAGGATGTTTATCCAGGAGTAATCTGCCAATATTTGGAGTCGGAAGAATTTATTTCCCCCTTATGAGATATAATTGGATGATATGTCACTGGGGTTTTTTGTTTGCCTTCCTCTGAATCAATATACTTTAGTTACGGATATAGGATAAAGTATCTGTCGTCTAAATTAGCTAGGTTGACTTGATGGCGTACGTCTTATTCCAACCTCATCTAATATGTAAGTATGTAACAAGGACTAATGTGTAGTAAAGTATAAATGTAATACAAAAATAAACTGTTATGTCAAAAACGAATGTTGTTATTAGTTCTTATTAGGAATTTATTCAATTTTTTTAAATTGGGGGCGGGGCTAGGGACAGGGCTAGGTGGCAGTAGCTTTTTTTGGTTCGGCGAGTAGCTTTTTGAGTAATTGTCAAGCCCTGCTAATAACCCATGGCCACAAAGTTTAATCCTGTCAAGGAAGAAATGGCATTCCAGGGTTTATTCAATATATAAAAAAAGTGGTTTATTGTGGTCAGATCGACGTTTAGGTCCAAATCGACGAAATCGTCGATCCTCCCCAATACAACACTTTTTTATATTAATACATGTGGCTTGCCGTTGTTTTCCTTGCGGGATTCAGTTTGCAGTCATTACCCCTACGGGGTGTAACCGTACACCCCTGGCAGTCTCCAGCTTGCGATATGAGTCCTGTTCATACCCAAGAAATGTCCATAGCAGTAACTGTGCTGAGATCAACAAGGCTCTTTCAGGAACATACAGGAACTGGAATAAATAAAAATGTCATCTATGGAGCACTGACACTAATATTATACCTGACCAAGTAGAACCTCACAGACAAGATAAAATGCAATGTGTTGTGATCTGTTAAACAGGCTGTCATTACAAAACGTTATTAGACGATACAGACAGACAACAATCTCTCAGCTGCAAAACTATTGCAAAAAGCAGCATATTTATCAAAGGAGTGAATCCCATTGAAAAAAATTGCTGCTGTTTCTTTATAATCTGGTGCATATTTTTGTATACATTTTTTCTGACTTTTCCAGTGGCAGACTTCATTAATGCCCCCGTGGTTTCCGAGAGACAATCTATTTTCCATGTTTTGTGTAATTCATACTCCCAAACTCTGCACAACAGGTAAATAATCATTTTAATGTTTTCCAAGCACCTCTTGAGAACTTACATGTGTTAGGTTTCTAAAACACACACTTATTTACAAAACTAAAACAGCTGTTTGCAGTGAGCTTTTCCATGACATACAATTCACCAGATGCTCTGGGATATTTCACTAGAACCTTCTGAATATTTTTTCTCTCCCCAAAGGTTAACCACATCCTGCTTAGCAGAAATGCCTGCTTGCTAGGTTTCTCTGTCTGGACCCAGAAAAATAAACTAAATATATTTCCTCATCATAATATCTGTATAACTACCAATTTATATATATATTATATTATCCTAGGTAGGCAATTCCATACTTACCACATTAAGAGACTAATGGATATTGAGGTCAGGCAGTGGGAAACCCTCCACTATTTCATCCAAAGACTACAAGCTCACTGGTTATAAAAACATTACACATTATGTCCATGGCCTGTTAGTGTTTTGTATTTATGTATATTTTTATAGTGCCAACAGTATATGCACCGCCTTACAAAAAGACAATACAATTCCAAGAAGGAAATTCCCTGCCCCAGGAAGCTTACAATCTAAGTATGTGCCTGATAAAGCAACACTCCCCCCTCCCCCTCCTCCTTTTTTTTTGTGGGAGGCTGGAGTCCTTGGGGCTGAACTGTGTTCATTTTAGTTCTGGGGACCCCTTTGTTCCCAAGATACGTACAAGGAAGCTGCCACAGGTACTTCTTACTTCTATACCCCCGGCGCGTCACACGGTCGATAGAAGCCGGCACCCATGGTGTCATCAATACCCACTAGTTATAACTAGCCTTCTATTTAAGGTGGTGCAGGGAACAAAAACAAATAGTATTTATGGATAAAACACAGAATTCCTCATTTTGCACTCATGATTTGATTTTTTTTTGTTAACTACAAAATGAATAGCAGCTGAAACGTAACGTTTACAGAAAATAATTAACAACAGGGCCCAGTGACCTGTATAAATCTCATGCACCAGTATACAACCGCGCTGTGATGTAATCTGTCACATGAGCTGCGTGGAAGAGGGAATACAAACCGAATAATCTCTCTTTATTCCTAATCTTCTTGATTGGGCTACTATATTAGATGGGCACTTCTGACATATTGGCACTGAATCAAGGCCACATACAAAAAGTTAAATGAGGCATGTACAAACGTGTGCTTATCTCAATACAAGTATAGAGTGCTTATGTGGTGATCAGAATACGGGGGCTGGAACTCGGCCATGGGGTGGTAAAGCCCCCTAAGTTTTACAATTATGGTAATGTATGTTACTGATTTCGTATTTACACCCCCCCCCTCCCGCCCCCATTCCTGCACTCCTGGGTAAGACCTAAATAAACTAAACGCAGGCCCCCAGGTCAAGCTGAAACCCATAGTGGGGTAACGATGTTAGGGGGACGCTTCTTGTACATATCGTTAGCACCGACAGAAACATGTAACCAACCGAAGCTATTTACAGGAGTGAACTGTAACTTTGGTTTATTCCCTTTAATTAACAAGCGATACTATTTACCGAACGTATATGTGCCTTGATTCGGTGCCAATACTACAACTAAGTCAAAGTGCCCCATACTATTATTTTAACGCAATCCCAAAATTAGGGATAAATGGATATATTTCACGTATTTCCCTCTCCCACGCAGCGCATCGCCAGGTGACATCCACAGTGCGTAGCATACTTATGCATTGAGATTTATATCTGTCTCCAGGCTCTCTTGGTTCTAATTATTTTCCTGTACTTGGCCTTTAAATGTGATATTCATAGTCTATTAAAAAAAGATGTAATAATGGTGCGGTCTAAGAACTATGTATATATATCTTTATTTATATAGCGCCATCAATGTCTTAGTGCTTTCACAGCAGTAATACACTTTACACCTGTTGTTCCCAACTTTTTCGTTCACAAGCTCCCCAAGGCGATCAGGATGTTTTCCGCCGGCGCCCAAGTGAAAACAAAGTTGTATATACATACCTAACAGTTGCAGTGCGCCAGTTGGTGGCTTGGTACGGTTAGTGAAAAAAATAAACACGAATGTAAACCACTGTAACCATATTCCCCCCCCCCCCCCCAATCGCGAGATAGGGTGAAAGGGGATATGTATTACCCAGTTTGGTGCTTTACCTGTTAGGCTCACAGGAGGCCTAAGCCTCCGCCACAGAGACTGGAGCACGTATATAATATGAGTAACCGCGTACTTGGTGCAGCGCCTCCACCTGCGATTGGCTCCTACCAGAGGGGAGTGGTTCCTCGCAGGACAATTGTATAGTCACTCCACACACACACACAGCATGTAAACAAACGAATGACTTTACTCCACTAGCATAGGCATATATATCAACAGGTGTCCCCTCCCGAGATGAACACTAACTACTGTCGTCTCGCAGCCCCTACCCCCTTCCACGCGGTGATCCCACTCCGTGTCCAATACCCACACAATATGTCCCCCACCCTCATGAATATGTATGTGTGACTGCGCAGTCACTATGTCCTGTTGAATAGGTGATATAGTTGGTGCACTGTTGGTTACCTGCCGAGCACTCCATTCCCGGGCCTGCCAAGGAACTTCACAAAGGTCCTGATGGGCTGAATACAGAACTACTGTCCGGCGCGATCCCACCCGATGGCTGCTGCAGCGACAACGAAGGTCTGAGCCCAAACCTCTGGATGGACGCGCGAGCGTCCTGTTGTCCCTAACTGGCTCTGGATAGTAAGGGGCAGGGTCCCTAACCTGGCCTGTCCCTGACACAACTCACACTACTGGGTGGCTCAGGGCTAGCTGGGGCCTAGTGCAGGGATTCACTGACTCCTGCACCCTACCTCTTCCCCTAGCACCGACTGACTCTCTCCTCAAAACCACCGCCAACATTGTATCCATTCTCCCTGCAGGGCAATCCCCAGCCCTATTGGCCACTCTGGGCACCTGGTGCCCTTCCACCTTTAGCCTCATGGGATTGTAGTCCGTGGATGCCCTCTATACCATTGGGGCCGCGTGCGGCGATTCAACTGCGCATGCGCAACTGTCTAATGGCCGCCGCAGCTCCCTACCCTTATCCGCGCGATGCACGATCCCGGCGCATGCGCGCGCAACCCAATGGCAGCCCCCGCTAGCCGGGTGCGCCGCAGAGCCTCCTAAAGCTCAAACGCTCCCTGCTTCCGGCCCCCACCTTTGGAAACAGCCGGCGGGTCCGTCGCTGACTCCGGCTTCACCGCGGACCGCTGCGCACAAAAGAGGGGGTTCTCTAGAGCCGCAGGGACCGGGGCTACACCACAAAATTGTGTGTTTTTGCTACTTCTGTAAAATGTACTGGTTGGTAGGAAAGGGGGGGGACACCCCCATACAAAGCCAGAGAAAAGCCAGCTCCCAAGCATGACAATAAGGGGGTTCTCCCTCCCCCTCCTGCTTGGATGTGTAGGCACTCCACCCGTGTGGGATGGCGAGCCCCTCACTGCAGGTCTGCAGACAGGCCAGCTCAGGCCCTCTGGTAAGCTCAAGTCTGTTTGTGCTTCCCCTTAATAATATTCTTTTTGTGCTTCCATTAATTAATCCCCTTTGTGCTCCCCTTAATTAATATCCCTTTGGCTCCCATTATTAATATTCCCGCTTTGTGTCCCCTTAATTATATTCCCCTTTTGTGCTCCCATCCTTATTAATATTCCCTTTGTGCTCCCCGTTAATTAATTTCCGTGTGCTCCCTTAATTATATCTCCGTGTGCTCCCCTTAATATTCCCCTTTGTGCTCCCCTTAATATTCCCTTTTGTGCTCCCCTAATTAATATTCCCTTTTGTGCTCCCCTTAATTAATATTCCCCTTTGTGCTCCCCTAATTAATATTACTCGTGTGCCTCCCCTTAATTAATATTCCCGTGTGCTCCCCTTAATATTCCCGTGTGCTCCCCTTAATTTCCCCTTTGTGTCTCTATTCCTTTGGCTCCTTAATATTCCCCTTTTGTGGGCTCCCCTTAATATCCCTCTTGTGTGGCGAGCACTGGGGACAAAAAAATAAACCGTCCGCGCAGCCCCTCGCCCCTCACCCTCCTTTGTACACACAGGCAGACCAGTGAAACGGGTGTAAGATTATTAAACATGAGCCGCCGGCTGAGGAAAAGCCCCGCTCAATGAGCTCCCTGCACGCAGGCAGCACCGTGCTCACCTCATTCGGCATTCGTTCCTGCAGTATGCGGAGTCGCCTCAATTTTTGACAATGTTACCAAGGAAAAAACCAACAGGTTTTCTACATTGTGTAATTTGAGGGAGGGTCAAAAACCACCCCAAGGAAGTGTGCTTGTGATTACTAGGTGTATCTTAGTACTGCCAACATAAGGTAATCGGGGGCAGTAGGGTCAGGCTGTGGGAGTCATCATGTATGTCTTTTTAATTTTGGTGAGGGCTGTTTCAGTGGAGTGAGCAGGTGCTGAACGATTGTAGCGGACTAGAGAGATAGGAAGGTGAGAATTGGACAAGGAGAGAACCACATACGTCACGGAGTTTATAGGCAAAAGCAGGAAGGGACAGGGTGATGATTTTTGAGACTCAATGTTTTTCGCTGTCCTTTATAGCAATGGTCTCCCTGCACACACTGTAAGAACATCTATATTTTCATCATGCTCTACCACTGGGGTGTAAATATGTGAGAGCTCCCTCCTGCTGGACCACCCTGCACGAGCGACATTCACACCGAAATAGGCCTTGAGATGCCACTGGGAGGGAAGTCAAGGCCCTCGGGAACCGTCACCGCGGGCACGCGGGCACTTACTTGCGCGCCCAACCAGCAGCCGTTGGGGGGGGGGGATTGGGCTCGCCGCCGGGTCACGTGCCCGAGCTGATCTCGCGCCGTCTCCTCGGTGACTTGACAGACGTTTCTGGGGAGGGGCGGAGTTAAAAAAAAAATACACAATATGGCGGCGAGTTTCTGGGCGGGCGAGCGCCGGAGGGAGGGCGTTACCAGTGGGGGGAAACCGCCCGGGGAGCGGCGGAGGAACAGCTAACGGAATGAGGGAAGGAGTAGGCGGAGGTAAAGTGTGTGGGAGTGCGGTTATCCCGTTACATAACAAAGCCGCCTCCGGTACCCGGGTTGGGGGGGAAGCTGTCAGCACTCCCTGTGTAGGCCGTGCACTCCCCGGAAGTCCCACCCCATGCCAGCTCCCGGGTCTAAGCTGCGATGTGTTTTCCTACCCATCGGGCCCTAGAACCGGCAGGGTAGCCCTCTGCCCTCACTCACCCCTCTCTGTGCCCGCCTGCCCTCCTCCCCCCTCTGCTGTGCCCGCGCTGCCCACCTCACCCCTCTCTGTGCCGCTGCCCCCACCTCACCCCTCTCTGTGGCCCGCTGCTCTCCTCAACCCCTCTCTGTGCCCGCTTGCCCTCCTCAACCCTCTCTGTGCCCGCTGCCCACCTCACCCCTCTCTGTGCCCGCTTGCCCACCCCCCTCTCTGTGCCCGCTGCCCTCCCCCCCGCTCTGTGCCCGCCTGGTCCCTCCTCACCACTCTCTGTGCCCGCTGCCCACTCCTCACCCCTCTGTCCGCTGCCTATCCCACCCCTCTCTTTGCCGCTGGCCCTCCCACCCCTCTGGTGCCCGCTGCCCTCCCACCACCGCCCACCGCTCTGTGCCCCTTGCCCTCCTCACCCCTCTCTGTGCCTCCCGCTGCCGCTCCCCTCACCCCCCCCCTCTGTTCCCGCTGCCCCTCCTCCACCACCCTCTGTGCCCGCCTGCCCACCTCACCCCTCTCTGTTCCCGCTGCCCACCTCACGCCCTCTCTGTGGCCCGCTGCCCACCTCACCCCTCTCTGTGCCCGCTGCCCACCGCACCCCTCTTCCTGTGCCCCCGCTGCCCACTCACCCATCTCTTGCCCGCCTGCCCACCTCACCCCTCTTGTGCCCCGCTGCCCTCCCACCCCTCTCTGTGCCCGCTGGCCCCTCCCACCCGCTCTGTGCGCTGCCCTCATCATCCCTCTCTGTGCCCGCCTGGCCCTCGATCATCCCGCTCTGTGCCCGCGGCCCCTCTCACCCCGCTCTTTGGGCCCGCTGCCTCCCACCGCCCGCTCGTGTCCACGCTGCCCCTCCCACCCGCGCTGTGCCCGCTGCCCTCCCACCACCGCTCTGTCCCGCTGCCCTCACCACCAACTCGCTCTGGTCCCTCTGCCCGCGTCATCCCGCTCTGTGCCACTGTCCCTCTCATCCCGCTCTGTCCCCCGCTGCCTCCCAACCTGCTCTGTCCCATGGCCCTCCCACCCCTCATCCTTTGCCCGCGTCCCCTCCACCCCTCCTGTGCGCGCGGCCCTCCACCCCTTTCTCTGTGGCCCCACGCGGCTTCCTCCCACCCCTCTCTGTGCCCGAGGGCCCCCCACCCACCCCTCTCTTGCCCGCGGCCCCGCCCACCCATCTCTCTGTGGGGCCCTGCGTCCCTCCCCGACCCCTCTCTTGCCCCGCGCCCTCCCACCGGCCTCTCTGTGCCCCCCCCTGCGGGGCCCTCCCCAGACGCCCCTTCCTTTTCCCCCGCTCTTACCTCCCACTTCATCTCATTTGTCCCATCTGAACTCCCCCGCCGCTCTGTGCCCGCTTGTTCCCCACACCCCCGTCCTCTCTTTTCCCGCTGCAGCTCCCCCCGAGAACCTTGACACTCTCTTTTCCCTCGTCATCCGAACTTCAGCCCGCTGCCGCTCTTTGGCCCTCTTTCCAGCTCCCCACCTGCACGTCGTCATTTTCCATCATTCCCTTTCATCCCCCCCTCTCTTGCCTTCCCTCTTCCGACTCGACCCTCCGCCCTCTCTGTGCACCGCTGCTCCCTCCCAGCCCGTGTCCCGCTGCCCTCCCACCCCGTTCTGCTCTGTGCCCGCTGCCCTCCCACCCCGCTCTGTGCCCGCTGCCCCTCCTCGCCCTCCCTTCTTGTGCCATTGGAAGGGGGCAAGGCAGGCTTTGGGCATGTTGGTTTTGGTTTTGTTTTTTGGCTGTGTTTTTTGCTTTTGTTTAGATTCTTGTCAGGGGCCTGGGCTCTTTTTCAAAAGGAGGAGTGCGGATCAATCACCATGAACAAGTCATAGGCTAATGACACTCACTGACACAAAAAAAAGCTCGGCCACTGAGGATTGCCTCTCCGAATCAATCAAACTTCGCCATTATCTTTATATTTGAGTTCCCTGTCAAAATCAGTGCCGCTTCAATTGCACTTTTGGTTGTTGTTTCTAGGTAACATTTTATGTATGACACTAGCTGAGAGCCCCGGCTTTGCCCGGGATGTTTGTGGTGTGGGTTGTGGCATTTGGGGTGAGGAATTGTCCACGCGGCCCATGTGCGTGGTAAGTGCTGCTGTGGCTGTACTGATGGTGAGTGTTCGGGTTGCTGATTTGGGAGGGTTGTGTGCTGATGTGGGGGTTGGGCGGATGTGGGTGTTGCCCGATGGGGGCGTCAAGGTGCCGATTGTGGTGTTGATGGGGGCCTTGGGAATGGCGGGGCGCTGAGAATTGCCATGTGCTGGGGGGCATGGGATAAGCCGGGGGTTGGTGGCTGATTTGGTTGTGCTGGGGATAGTGTGTTGTGTGTGTGTGTGTGTGTCTCCACACGTGATGTGTGGTGTGTGTGTGTGTTGTGTGTATAACACGTGGTGTTGTGTTGTGTGTGTGTGTGTGTGTGTATACACACTGTTGTGTGTGTGTGTGTTGTGTGTACACACTTGTGTGTGTGTGTGTGTGTGGTGTTGTGGTGGTGTGGGTGTGTGTATACACACTGTGTGTGTATACACACGTGTGTGTGTTTGTGTGCGTGTGTATACACACGATGTGTTTTGTGTGTGTGTGTGTATCACACTTGTGTGTGTTTGTGTGTGTGTATAACATGTGTATACATGTGTGGTGTGTATACCACGTGTGTGTGTGTGTATCCACGTTGTGTATACCCACGTAGTGTTGTGTGTGGTGTAGACACGTGTGTGTGTGTATACACGTGTGTGTGTTACACGTGTTGTGTGTTGGGTGTAGACACGTGTGTGTGTATAACCCGTGTGTGTAGACAACTGTTTAGGTGGTCACACGTGTGTGTGTGGTGTGGTGAACACGTGTGTGTGTGTGTGTGTTGGTGTGTAACGTGTGTGTGTAGACCCCGTGTGTGTGTGTGTGTGTTGTAAGACGTGTGGTGTGTAGACACGTGTGGTGTAGACACGTTGTGTGTTTAGACACGTGTGTGGTGTGTGTGTATACACGTGTGTGTGTGTGTGTGTTTTGTAGACGTGTGTGTGTGACACAGCGGGTGGTGTTGTGTGTGTAGCACGCGTGGTTGTGTGTGATGTGTGTAGACAGCGTGTGTGTGTGTGTGTAGACACGCGTTTGTGTGTGTGTGGTAGACAACTCTTGTGTGTGTGTGTGGTGTTTGTAACACAGTGTGTGTACACATGGTTGTGTGGTACAACAGTGTGTGTACAGTGTGTGTGTGTTGTAACAAGAAGCACTTTTGTTTTTTTACCCACGTGTTTGTTTTTTTTGTACACTTTTGTTATTTTTGTTTTCGCACTTTTGTTTTGTTATTGTATACACGTTGTGTTTTGTTTTTTTACCGCGTTGTTGTTTTTTTTTTTCCAACTTTTGGTGTGTTGATGTACAACCCCTTTTTTTTTTTTTTTACCACTTGTTCTTGTTTAGCCCTTGGTTTTTGTTTATTTTTCCAGCCTTTTTATTTTGTCCCGCGTGTTTTATTTTCGCCCTTTTTTTCATAGTCACCTTTTTACGGAGGTTAGGGAATACGGTGACGGAGGAATGGGCAAGGGTGGCAATAAGAGGAACAGTTTTCCCGCCCCTGTGTGTGTCCCTGTTTGTGATGTGGTAGTCTCACCCATGGGAGTGGGGGTTTTTTATTTTTTTGGTTATATTGTGTGGTCTCACCTTGTCTTTTTGTGTGTGGGGGGGGGGTGGCGATGCTTACCCTTGAGTCGGCAGCCTCTTCCTCGTGCAGGCCGGGACTCCGGACCCTGCAGTCATCTGTTAAACGGAGGTGGCGGGGATTCGACCGGAGCCGGACAGAGGGCATTTGGAGGGGGGGTAATCCTGCAGGGAGAGCAGCAACGGGGCATGTGGAGGGTGGAGAGCAGCAACGTAGCATGTGGATGGGTGGGGAGCTCACCCCGTCCTGCCGCTTCCTCACTCATCCGTGCCGCTGCCTCCCTGATCCTGCCGCTTGCCTCACTCGCCGGGCCGCTGCCTTCACTCATCCCGGCCGCTGCCTCACTCATCCGGCCTCGCCTCACTCATCCGGCCCTATCTGCCTCACTCATCCGGCCGCTCCCACGTGGATTGAGGCGGGAAGGCCGCGTGTTGTGGGCTGCTCCCCCCCCGCCTGGTGTCCCGGTCGCTCGGTCCCCGCTCCCCCCTGACTGTATGCGGCGCCCGTGGTGTGAGCTTGGGGGGGTGGGGGGGTTTGAGCTTGGGGTGGTGGGGGGTGAGGTTTTGTGATCTTGGGGGGGGGGGTGTGAATGTGTGTGTGGTGTACACGGGACTCGGGTAAGTTCGGTGCACAAACGGGATGGTGGGGGGGTGTGGAAGATTTTAGGTTGCGGTTCGCGAGGGGCGTTACCGATTTATCTGTGAAGTGTTCCCCCTTTAGTTCTTCGCAACTTACTCTTGTTTTGTTATTGGATTTCCCCTCCCTGCCCTTTATCTCAATCCAAAGATAGCATTTTCTGTGTGTGAAAGTTAGAGGTACCTGCGTTTTAGTTTGTGGGGATATGTTGTTTATATTTCCCCTTTTGTTATCCTTGAAGAGTCCTAGTGTTTCGCCTACATGGGCACCCTAAAGGCGACGGCCAGTAAGGAAAAGGAGCGCCCTTCTTTGGGTGCCGAGCCCACAGTAGTGCAGTGAGTAGAAGGTGATGCGAACTGGCACGAAGATCTAACCGTGTGAAAAATAGAGGGTGGTGTTCGCAGGCTGATGATACAGGTGGGCAGGACAGATCAAAAAACACAGCAAGCGTTAGGCGGGGGATTAATGAGAAGTAGGAGGAATCAGGAGCCACTAGTGAAAAAAAGGAAAGAGGGAGAAGGAAACAACAAGAAACGGGAACAAAGACAGCTGCGCAAATAGTAGGTGGTAAAGTTCGCTAAAGAGCACAAAAGCGAGATAGCTGAGGGGAGATTGAATCAGACGAAGGGGCGGAAAGATTAACAGGAAGAAGCATCACAAGCCAGGGATTAAGAAACAGAAAGGGGAGGTTTGGTGAGATTCAAAACAATCGGAGAAGCTTGGAAAAGATCGACATTACGAAGCGGTTAGAGGGTTAAAGAAGGCATAGCAGGAAAAAAAAACCAGGATGAGCGCGGGCTGCAACTGTCAAAGAAAAGCTACAGGGACCGATGCGGGGGGCGAAAATTGTACGCATAACCGGGCGGATTAGAAAGAAAGGTAGGGAAAGGAGGAGGGGGGGGACAAAAAAGAGCCTTTGTTGTAGAAGGATTTCTCAAATATGAGGTAGCCAGGAAAAATAGCACGGGGTACGGTGCCAAGAAGCAAAAAATGAACGGGTCCTACCAAACTGGTGAATAATTCCGGGTATTTGGGGCAAAACGCAGTATAGATGATTGGGAGATCGGGAAACTCAGAAGTCGAAAGGAAGAGACATGAGAGAGCAAAGACCGAAAACGCTACGGGAAAGACCAAGCTAGAAAAGATCAAAGAGACCAGACCGCCGAATCAGAGACCCGTATACCAGTGTTGCAAACGACCACTGAAAGGGTTAAAGGCTGCGCATCCTGCTCGGAGCTATGCCCCCCGACTTCTCGAACTATATTAGGGGTATTTCTTGTGTTTCTTCCAAATGGACCAATGATATGTATCCCCTATTGAACCCGGGACATGCCAGTCATGATCATGCATGCAGGTGTTCAGTTGAGCATAGACTCACCAATTCCTACTAATTAGTTACTCTCATAAGTCTGATGAGAACCAGCAACCTCCGGGGACCGCAGTGCAACTATGACCCGGAGGCGACCGTAAAGTCAATTTTCGCAGTACCCTTATCTTTTGCCGCCGTGCGCTCCGTTCCCGTCCCGTCCTGTGGTCCCTTCGCTCATTGTCGGCCCGTGTTATCAATGTGTTCAAACAGTTTTTTCAAACCCAGTCACAGACACTTACACACCATACTTACACAACACTCCACACACTACTCCAACACCTTCCCCCGCCCCTCTCACAACACAGTTTAACAGCCTACTCCACAATTACAACATCCATTTAACACACAGGCTCTCGCCAGACGAGGTCCCCCATCTCTCTTCCCCTCACAGACGTCACGCGAGGAGCCACCTTGTCGACCCACTCCTTTGTCGTACCCCACAATTTCGCACCAGCCAATACGACCCGCTAAGGCAGGGACAACAAACAGAACATTACAAAGCGCAACCCCGGGACACACGCCCATGGCCTCAGTGGACGCAGAAGCGCTCGGGTATAAGGCACAGAAGGCCAGGTGATTCAGGAAGCCCGGAGGCGTAAGGCCCGCCCCTCCATGAGGTCACTTACGTTCACTAGAGAAAGGCTGTCAATTCCTCTTTTCCCAACCCCATTTTTTAATCCATCCCCCCAAGTCTCCCGGCCATCTCCTGTCCCCGCTGCCTGTCACAGCGGTGACCAGGGGGAAGCGGGGTCCGGAGGGCATCCCCCCTCCCCATCTCCTGTCCCGCGGCCGTGTCCAACTCGCGGTGCATGTGTGTAAACCCTGGACCTTAGTGGTCATCCCCCCTCCCATCGCCCTGTCACTCGTTGCAGGGGGACGTGGACCGGAGTGGGCATCCCCCCCTGTCCCTCTCCTGTCACGCGGTGACAGGGGGAAGCTTGGGACCGGAGGGGCAATCCCCCCCTCCCATCTCCTTCCCCGCGCCTGTCACCGGTGGGGGGGGACAGGGGAAGCGGGGACCGGAGGGGCAATCCCCCCTCACAATCTCCTGTCCACGGCGGTGGGCCAGGGGGAAGCGGGACCCGGAGGGGCATCCCCCTCCCCTCCTCCTGTCCCGCTTCCTGTCACGCGGTGACACAGTGGAAGCCGGGACCGGAGGGGCATCCCCCTCCGCCCCTCACCTTCACCTGTCCCCGCTGCCCTGTCACACGCGGTGACAGGGGGCAGCCGTGACGTGGGCAAATCGCCCCTCTCCCAGCGTCCTGTCCGCTGTCCTGTCAAACGCGTGACAGGGGAAGCCGTGACCACGGAGGGGGGCCCCCCCCTGTCCCCATCTCTGGTCGCCGCGGCCCCTGATCGCGCGAGGAACGCCTTGGTTTGAGCTTGGGTTGGGTTTGGTGTTGAGGCTGTGGGGAGTGTATGAGCCAACAGCGTTTGGTGGGGGTATTGAGTGTTGTTGTGATTTTGTGTGTGTGTGTGAGACACTGTTGGTCCCTTTGTATTGGGCCGTCACTCCTCGCGCCTCAGGAGTCCATCTGGATAGTGTCGTTTGGGGCGGCCAAGGGACCAATGATATTTTCCCCTAGGGACAAACCGGGGCATACCAGTCCGTCGGCATTACATTTCTTTCAAATTTATAGCGATAAATAGTAAGATAGAAATTGCCATATTGCGTTCACATTCCCTTCGGCCAATGGTTTTTGGACTGAACATTTATTTTCTTTCTGGAGCAGTAGTCTAACACTTGGATTGATTTTCTGACGTTCAGATTGTCCTTACGTTTGTTAATTTCACATTCACTCTCTCCCCCCCATTCCATCACTCCACGTCAAGTGACTGTCGCCCATTCCGCTCCGGCCGCTTCCTTTCCGCGTCCAATGTTTTCCCGTGTCATATCCTGGTTGGATCGTTGGCTCTTCCCCGATTGGGGTCTCAGTGTATGATAAGGCCTGTCCACCACATTCCTAATTTGGAGGCATTAATTCTTGGTTATAACGGCTCGATAATTCACTCCATGGTATTAATACCAGTTTGCTACATTGAGTGGTCCTCTGATTTTTGCACCTTTTAGTTTAGAATTGTTAGGCTGAAATTACTACAGTTTTTAAATTAATACAGTAAGCATTATTTTTTAGTTATTGAGCTTAACAAAAACTGTTCTGAGGTACTTTTTTGTTTTGCCATACTGTCATAATTACCTTTTTCTCATTTCTAACATACGAGTCCATTGTACACAGTTAGTTCAAGCTTTACTTTCCTGTACTAAATAATGTACCTAAAGGTATAAGCAATTACAACACAAAAAAAGTTGCAGATTGCAAATAAAAAAATACTAGCTGTTCCAAACGAACATACCCCCTGTTGGGTTTAGTCGGCTATTTTGGTTAGTTGTTTGGTGACTACACAATTTTCTCTTGTTGGTACCGAGTATAGTACCGGGCAATGACAATTTAAAAAACTGCCTAATTTTGACAATAATACTTGATTACTGGTTGGTAAAATCAAGAAGCATCATAATAAACTTAATTTTAAGGTGTTTATGGAAAAAAATTTTGCCTCTTAAATTTTCTTGTCTTCAGAAATGTGTGTCTGTGATGTCGTCTTTTTTTTTTTCTTTTTTCTGCTTACAGAATGCTTTCAATGATCTGCGCATCACTTGTTTCTATTCTACCTTCAATATACGCTGATTGCCTTTTCTGAAAATGAAAATAAAACTCCAAAGGCCCTCCAGATTTTTGCAATATAACAGTCATTTCAGTGCACTAATTTGCTTTTGTTAAAAGCATATGATTGTAAACATGGCTTCAAGGCTGAAAGTTTTTTATACATTTTTGCTAATTCTGTGTGGTCTTCCTCTGTGTCTCTTTTTTTTTTTTTGCTTGTAAAGTCGACTTATCTTTTTTGTGTAGCGCCATCCATGTACAATAGTTGCTCACAGCAGTAAATCACCCATGACGACATCATAACATCCTGTTGGAATAAGTCTTTCGACATGAAAGTAAATACTATTCTGTTATCCATTGATCATTGTTTCAGATGTATTAAAAAAAAGCTGTTTGTTGCTGTTCATCAACGCATAGTAAGTACCGTCTTTGACTATTTGTGCACAGAAATTGACTTAATAACACGCGCGTTGATGTCTGTAGTAGCAGTTAGGTACTCAATGACCGATCACCTGTTCAAGTCCATGTATGTTTCAGTCAGTGAGTATGTAATGTGTGTCCAGTCAAGGTATGTATGTAGTGTTCGTTTTTGTGTGGTGTGTCAGTCAGTGTATGTATCTGTACCCTACCGCCTGTAGATGTATGGTCATCTTTACCTGTGTCAGTGTGGTTCATGGTGTGTCAGTCAAATGTGTGTGGTCTGTCAGTCAATGGTGTGTGTGGTGTGTCATGTAGCTCTCTCTCATCTCTTGTTGTGGTGAAATGTTCGGTCGTGTGTGGTGTGGTCAGAGTTCCATTGTGCGTTGCGTATGTGTGTCAGTCAGTGTGCGTGCGTATGTTGTGTCATTCAGTGTGCGTGTGCGTGCGTTCAAAGGGTGCATGCGTAAAGTGGTGCATGCGTCAGTGTGTGTGTGGTGTGTGTGGGTGTATGTGTTTATTGTCCGCATTCCATCATCATGATGGTGAGCGGGTGGGGTAGCTCATCAGGTGTTGGTAAGGTAATGAGATCACTCATTCATTGGCTGTAGGGGCTGGTGTTCTGGTAAGCACGTCCTTTTTTTTACTTATTGCATAATAGGGCATGGTCATATTATTTTGGACTCAATCTTTTTTTAGCGTTTCATTGTTTGTCGCGTTTTTAGTTCAATGTGAAACTTAGATTCTCTTTCTAGACCTACTGGTAGATTTATGTTCTCTTTGTCTGGTCAGCTCTATCATTTTTATTTTTTTAAAAATTCAATTCCTTTTTTTATGGTCCCTGGTTTTATTTTTCTTTTTTTTTAAGGTTTTTACTTTAACTATTGTTTTGTGGCTGTTTTTCTGCACCTGTCCTTTTAGTTTCATCTGATATCTCATTATGTCGTTCAATGTTGTGTATGTCAGTGTATGTGTATCTCCTGGTGTGTACACACCGGTATATCTCTCGTGGTCTGTGTCCTTCCCCCTCTCCGATCCATGACTCCCCCCACCCCAACCTGCTTTCTTTCGTACCCAGTGTCGTCTCCTGAACTCTTCGATCCTTGGCTGCTATAGCACATAACTTGCGACCCACTACCCGATACCGCCCACACCCCGTCCTTCTTGCCCTCTGCCCTACTCAACCTCCTTCCCCCCCGAGCCCCATGAGCTTTTAGAAGAAATCCCCGTAAATAAACTAATCAGAGTCGCATCTAAAAAGAGGAGGAAGTCCAGAGCCCTCCTCTCCCGGCATCCGGCGCGCGGAGACACCTAAAGTGCCCCCTCGTGCCCCGGACAACCACGGAGGGGAAGTCGAACGGACACCCCGCAGAGAATGGTAAAGAAATCACAGGCCTAATCGCCCCCGCAAACCAGCCTTGAGCTTTCGTGACGTACGTCCCCATCTACCCTATCCTACCCACCTTCGCCCCCCCCACCACCTGCATGATCTGTCATACCGAAACACGTAGAGCATGATAGAGAAGATCAACAGAAACTAATGGAAAGGAGAGTGACTAGGGAGAGAACACTAGGAGTGGGGTAATCCTCTCAGTCTCCTACTCGGCCTCCCATGTACCACGCCCCGATCCAAGGACCTGCCCCCCCCCCCTGCTTCTCTACATCCCGAGCCCCCAACCCCAACACCCTGTTCCCTTCTTTATTTCTTAATCTGCGGCTTAATGTCGTCCTGCCGCCAGCCTCCCTCCTCCTGTCCATTGCGTCATGGCAGCGGGCGGGGAACGCTCCGCTGCCATCCCGAGCTTCTGCGCATTAGGCTTGGCGCCTGGCAGCGGGCGGCTGACACAGCGCAGTTAGGGCGCGTCGGCTAGCCCGCCGAATATGTGAGCAACCAGGTGTGGGAAGGGTGAGGGGTGCTTTCGGCTGATTAGAGCGGCGCCGGCGGCCTACGCCGCCACATGTGACGGGACTTACTGAGCGGGGCGGCGTCCATTACGTGACGTCACTTCCGTTTCACATTTCGCCCCCCATCTATCCAGTTGTAAAGCCCATCAAGGTGGCCACAACGAAGTTTCCTTCAAAAGCTGTCCGTCCCCCAATATTCTAAATGTTTTAGCTACGTATCCAAGATTGTTACACCTTTTTTAAAAAAAAACTTTGTTCAAATTGACCAAGACATTCGTATGCAAAGTGGAATCACTTGATGCTTCCTACATTTTCTCCTGTCTGCAACTGTCCTCTATCTGCACAGATCTTGTCCTGTTTTGTGGCCGTCGCAGACTTTTATATCCTAGTGGCTGGTTTTTGATCCAGAGAAAAAAGGTACCCACTTTTTCTGTTGTATCTTCTGTTGACAGAGAATTATTCTTAATTTAATCCATTGACAATCCCTCTGGTGAAATTCGGAGGAACCCCCAACCTCTCTACTGGCACGCTGTGATCAATGCATTGTAAATGGTCGGGATTGATAACCCTTTTTTTCAAATGACAGAAAAATTACAAAAACCAGGGTCCCTGATCGACAAACCTGCTCTTCTTCTTTCTTTCCCGTGTATAATTTGTATAAAATATTCAGTGGTTTTGCCTTCTTGCCCCACACACCTATACCACATCGTTCCTTATACACAAGCGCATTAACAAGAATAAACTGATCACTGATTTTATAGATAATTGGTGATATCTTACACACCAGGAACTGGCATCTTATATATTGGTGGAGATTGCATCTTTATCTGGGTAAAAATGTATCGGATATACAATTTTATTAACCCTTTGGGATGCCCCCCCAAAAGACACAGCCACTACTTCATGGAGTCCGCATCTGGGGGGGTTTTCCATGACGTAGTGCTCACGATCCGCAGAGTAACTTGTTTTCTAGGGGAGATCAACGCGCGATCTTCCTGTAGGGAAATGGAGGACTCCTCTGTTCTGTTTTCCTCCTCCCCGGGATAATGGAACCCTGTGGGATGAATAGTTCTTTTTGAAAGCTCCTGTATTGTCCCCGAAATATAGTTGTACAGATATAGTTATCATATCCCCTCCTAGATGCCTCCTTTTCTAACTGTAAAATAAATCTAATTTAGTACCTTTAATATGCTTTTGTAAAGGGCATAATTATGTTACTCTCCATCCATGCCCGTTTAAATGCAAGATAAGATCTTGTTTGCCTTTGCAGCTACTGCTTGATTTTGGGCACTATTGCTAGAGCCTGCCTGTCTAAGCACTTCCTAATCCTTCTCCATCAAGGATTTCCCCCAATTTATCCCCCCATTTTAATTTGTACTCGCTAAGTTTATTTCTTGTCCAAATGCATAACCGTACCTTTATCTGTATAAATCTCATTGCCATTTATCGTGTCCACGTTTTCATCTCCCTCCAAGTCCTTCTGGAGAGAATACACCTGCTCTGATTCTATTACTTACAAACAATTTTAGTATCAGCACACAGATGAGACTTTGCTCCCACTGCCAAACCTCATGCCTTAATAAACAAGTTTAAAAAGCGTGATCCGCTTACGCGATACCTTAGGTACTCCACACCGACCTACCTACCCCAACCTGAATACGTCCATTTATGACGACCTCTCTGTCTGTCAACCTGTTTTTCAATCCAATTGCTATATTTTGCTGATACAATTTCTTTATTTTGTACCCAAACCTCTTGCTGTGGAACCGTATCAAAAGACCTTTGCGAAGCACCAACCACCTCAACTGCTTATTAACCCTGGTATCATTCTTTCTTACCCTCCTCAAGAAACAAATAAGTTAGTGTGTTCATGATCTATCCTCTAAATCCAAGCTGAGGATTACTATAATTTTGTTTTCCATTAGGTATTCCTGATATTTATCCCGTATTAAAACTTCAGTAGTTGCCCTCACTATTGAAGTCAGGCCTTACAGGTCTGTAATTCCCCGGTTGTGATCTAGCTCCCGTGTTTAAATATCGTACAAACCATCTGCTTTTCCGCCAGTCTTGTTGTACTGAGTCTGTGGAAATGGAGTCCTTGCATATTAAATGGTAATGGTTTGGCTATTACTTAACTTAATTGCCTTGAACTCCTTGGATGTATGCATCGGGCCAGGTGCCTTATTTACTACTTCAATTTTTTTCAAGCTGTCTTTGAACTTCTTCCTCAGTTAAACCATTGTTTAATTATATGAGTTGTACCTTTCCTCCTGCCGGCACTACATTTGAATTGATTCTTCCCTGTAAACACGAGGCAAGAATGTGTTTCTCCTCTCTGCTTTTTCCCTTATCTCGCAATAATCTGCCTGCCCATCGCAACACTGAAAATGCCTATATTTCTTTCCTCTTTCCTCTATGTTTGTTATCAAGGTACGTAAATCCTTTTTAGGGTTATTCTTACTTTCTATTGCAATTCTTGTTTCATTATTCATTTTTTGCTAATTGAATTGCCCTTTTGCAATGTTTGGTTACATTCCTTATAATTCCTGATACAAATTTTTTGTTTGTGTCCTCCGTCCCCTTCTGACTTCAGCTGGCGGTTCAGTCAATATCCTGCCTTTGTGTTTTTTTTAAAAATCAGTTCTGTAGTAAGAAAAATACTTTTTAGCATTTTCTTTTCTTCTGTTTAAACAAAAAAAACAACTTTAAGACCAATTTTCTTGTATCTATTTTAAACCGCCATTTCTGGTCACGCCCTTCATGTCCTGTCACAATCCCCGGCACACCCCTTGTCAGCCCTGCCCTCCCTCTAGCAACATGTCAGTGCAAGATTCTCATGATATTCATGAGCTTCCACTGACCAGACAAGCCAGAAATATAAACAGATCCCTTCACTAAATTATTCCACCAAATTTCGACCTATCACTACATGGGCTAGATTGACCTGCAGTTTTATACAGTTCTTGGTAGGTAATTAGAGATTGCACACATAAAACTCTTGAAGTAAAAAATTAAATAAAATAAAAAAAAAGACTGAAGCTGCAGCTTTAAAGAATCTAAACACCTGCCTCTTCTTTCATTTCCTCCCCTACCTGTTTGGTTCAGCCCACATTTGCTTTTGACTTATTTTCTTTTATACTTTATTAATCAAGCGTGTACACTCAAATTTGCTTTTCTACATGTTGTAAAGACTTGCCCATTTTAATCTTCATTGTCCCTGCAAAGCACATCATCCTCCCAATGTATTACTTCAGTTTAATAAAATCTGCCTTTCTAAATTTTAAGGTCTTTGTTGAACCGCACTACTCTGATTTTTGAATCATTTCTTCAAATGAGACCCATGTTATTGATCACTGTTGGCAATATCACGTCCTAGAACATTTGGGTATTACGTTACATTGTTTTGATATTACCACATCCAGTATTGCCCCTCCCTGGTTGGCTTCCGCAATAATGTGTCATATAATAATTGTTTAAAAGCACCCCCAAAAACTATTTTTCCTTTGCTGTAATGCTAATCCCATTGGCCCCAGTCTGTCTGGATACTTTAAAAATCAACCAATTTATGCAAACATTAAACTTCCAGGCGTTTTTGAGATGCTTCTCAATTTGCAAAAGATTTTTAGCTTCCGCTTTGCTTCCTAATCTCACTGATATTTGGTGTTTATAGCATATCCCCTACAAACATTTTCTTTAATTACTTTTTACCGTTCCACTGCTAATTTTCTCTATACAAATTCTCTACATTTTCATCATTCCCTTCATAAACATCTTCCCCTTATAGTAGCTTTAGAATCTTGTTTAACATATAACATACTCAATCTCCTCTCTATTTGCTCGATCCTTCCTCCGAAAAAGGAAATAACCCTTAAATTAACTACCCAGCTCATGAGTTTTCATTCAATCCCACCCATTTGTTCCAGTAATGCCCTATGGATACACAACTGCTCCCTTGCCCGCTATTAATTCACAAGCTCCCCCATTTTATCTGTCATGGCTTCCTTGCATTAGCAAGCATTCATTTCAGTTTTTTTCAGCCTGTACTATTATCTTGCTGCTCCTTCCTTTGTTTGCCCACTTTGTTTTAGTCTTTAAGTTTCTAGTATTCTCTGTATTTACTATGTAGTCCTCACTTCTTGTCAACTTGCCTTGCCACCATTCTAACTCTACCAACTCCAGACCACCTGTTGTTTCCTCATCTATTCTCTTTAGTTTATCTGTTTCATTTTCCCCTCCCCCCTCCATCCTAGTTAAATCTCTCCAACCTTTTTAACATTCTCACCCCTAGCACAGACAGATTCAGGTCTATGTTCCATCTGGCATATTGTGAAATATGTAGAACTTGGAAAAGGTATGCACTTAACAGCTGGGGCAAGGTATACTGTAGAGGGGATATTGCCATGAGAAAAAACTAAGTTGTTTATTTATTGTGATAACCGTGGATGTTTAGGGACAGTTGTGACAAATGCTGTTTAAGACACGGCAGCATGAAAAAAAAGGGCAGGTCTGTAATATTAATGGGCGCTAGACAATCTCTTCCCTATCTCTCATGCTCTGAACTTTTTTTAAACATTTCAATCAAAAAAAAAAAAAAATTTTTAAAGACTTCTTCATTTGTAATGTTAAAACTAAATTCCTTATCAAATGTTCTTTTTAACAATTATTGTACCGGTGTTTATTTTCTTTTACTTGTCTACTTTCTTCTACAGACCTAGATTTATTAAAAAAAACACTGCAGGATATTGACTGAACGCTGCTTTAAGTGACCTGTCTTCTGTTTTTCAGAGTGCCCAGCAGAAAAGGAAAACTTGTTATTGTTTTTTGATGGGTGGTTCAATATGTTTGTTGCACACAAACATTAAGCAGAGCTTGTGGTTTCAATGGTCAAGAATTAAGTAATATGTGTCCCTTTGATTTATGTTTGCTTTAGCACATATATTATTTTGTTGCTTGGAGTCTATCTACGTTCCATCTGTGGTGAACACCTCTAAGTTTCAGTAGCAGTTTTTTGTCTGCTCTTGTGATCTTGTACAAAATGTGTATTACCTACAACAAGCTATTTAGATTTAAATATAACATTTTGCCCTTTTTACCATCTGCCAGACTTAGTTGAACACTACAGACTTTACAACATTCACCATATTGGAGCTATTTAGGGAAGTGAGAGAGTGCAAAGTACTTGATTTTGGTTTTATCCTGGTATGATTTAATATGCAGTTAGGCTTTAAACTTTCATGGGTCATGAGTTCCTGCTGGACAAGGCTCCATTATTCGGATACTAGTTGTGCTGTTATAGTGTACACACTTCTACCTAAATTGTGGCTGTCTTTATTTTTCTTATTTAACTGTATATTAATGTCCTTAGTGTGTGCAACTTGGATCCCATAGCAACTGATCTTTAATACATTTTTGTTGGTCAAGTTAGGAAACAGCTCGTTAAAATTATTCGGATTTCTGGCCCAGTCAGAACAGTTTTTTTCAGGTAACATAGTGACAACTGTTCTTGCAAATTTTGTTCGGTGATGTGGCAAGGGATATTATAGGCCCACTTAAGTCTTGGTAAGTCTTTCCCTTTCCCGTTATTTCTTTACATCCACCAATCAGATTTTTAATTTTGGAGCACAAGAGAGCGGCATCGAACAAACTAATGCCAGATTATAGTTGCCTGAAAGACTTGCCCTGAGGGTTTCTTTTCACTTCCGTTAGTTGAATGCCCCATGGTGAATACAATGGTTCCTGCGCAATGTCACTTCACTGTATTGTATTGTATGTCTTTAATATAGCTCCATTAATTTATAGCGCTTCACAGTAGTAATACATGTGGTTCATCAAACATAGACAGATAATATAATAACAGATCATGGGAATAAGTGCTTTGACATAAAAAAAGTAACATTAAGGAAGAGGAATATCCACTGCCCCGAGGCTTACCAGTCTAATTGTTAGGGAGAACTTACATATACAGTAGGAGGATTTCCTGGTTAATTTGCGTCTGCAGGGGACCAAGCTTTAATGTATCGTGTTCAAATATCCACATTGCTCTTCGTATGCTTCTTTAAGCCAGTGTGGTCCTAAGTGGGTCTTAAAGTGGAGAGAGAGGGTGTCTAGTCGGGTAGCTGAATGAGGTAAAGGGCTTCCCAGGTTTGGGGCAGTCCGGTGAAAAAGGTTTAGGCGGAGAGGGCTTTAGTAGATCCAAAGGGGGTAGAAAGAAGACTCCTGCATAAGAACGCAAGAGTCTGATGGTGCATAACAGAAATTATGGCTTGAGTGAGCTGTAAGGAGGGGCAGAGGGGTGTAAAACTTTCAAAGTGAGGAAAATATGCGGGATTTGATCGAAGCCAACGTAGATGGATTTCAGAGGGAGATGCTGAGACAGTCTAGGAAGAGTAGAGTTATTCTGGGCTCACGTGTTAGGATAGATTTTAGGGAGACATGTGAGGAGGCAGGAGGCCGGACAGCAGGAGGTTACAGAGTAATTCCTCATTTACTACTTGATTTTCCTGGGATTGTTTTTACCAATGCTGCCGTTTGCAAATGTTGTTGTTCAGTACAGTATATTAACCGCCAGACTAAACCAGAGTACTAATGGGCGTACTAATCCTGGCCATAACATTAGTTTCCCAGTGTTTCGAGTCAGGACTTCAACAATACCAGTCAGTAGCCGAATGCATTCCCCACTTCCTAAAACAACACCCCAGTTAGGAACCAAGCTAAGCCACACTTTCAGCTCCATTGACCCCCCCGATCCAAATATTCCCAGTAAAGTAATACCATAGGAAGCTGCAACGATGCCAGCCGCCCCTTCCTTCTCCCTGTGTTGACGCTGGAGTTTTAAAAGCAACCATTCTTTCCAACTGCCCCCCCCCCCCCCTTCCCCTCTGTAAGAGACATACATTGCCATTACTTTACGCTAAATATCGTTGCACACACAACGGTTCCCCGCTCCGGGAACCATTGGTTTCCATTCTTTTTCAGAAGAAAATCAAGTGTGATCATGCTTTAATTTTTTTTTTTTTTCAGTGTAACTACTAAAACCGTAATAAAGTGAGACCCATTTCAACTTTATCGAATTTATCAATATTGGTGTCAATACAAATGTCCATTTTAATATGGAAGAATTATTCAAATATTTTCTTAGTGAAGTTAAAACCAGCAGTCCTGTACTTAGAGAGTCTATCTCGTCCTTACAGATTTTTCGAGATAAGAATCATGATTAAAACTAAATAACATAAAAGAAGTGCAGAACATTCGTACTGAGGGGTTTTTTTTTAGAGCGTTGACCGTGAACACACCTGTAACATAACTTGCTTTATTTTTTTTTTGCCAAGCAATGAATCCCTGCCCTGAAGAGCTACAATCTGATTTTTTTTTTTTTGGTTGAGGCCAGGGATAAAGTGATTTGCATAAGGTCACAAGGAGCTGACACTGGGATTTGAGCTAGACTCTCCCCAATTCAGTCTGTAATCTTTCGTCCGTGCCTTTGCTCCCTGAGTCGCTCGTAGGCTTCTGGAGGCATTGCTGCCTTAAGCACAATTAACACATTTGAAATGTACATTTTTATAAATGGAAGTTTCCTTTAATTTATTAAAAAAAATTATGTTTTTGTTTGATTTGTGACTCTTTATGTATTTAGCAACATTAATAATACTATGTCTTAACTTTTCAGAATGGGATACGATCCCTTTGCTAGGACGGATTTAAGAAATGCAAGGCAATTGGGATTATAACATTGCGAGTGGCAGGCAAAAGTTTGAGTGACATGACACCTGGGTGCGGAATTGTCAATCACCCTTAACCCTCCACGCCTGTTCCCGAGGGCAGGGAACTCGCAGGGACTTGTCATAGTATATACTTGGACTTTATATTTATAAATAGAACATCTGACCTTCCGATAATGCCATTAGGTATCAGTCAAGTAGCTTATTAACCTGTAAAGAATAATTAGTGGGTGTATCTAGATAGGTACACAGAAAGAGTCCCTTTGTAGGCGCACCGCAGACTTTGAGAATAAAAGTGGGGCAGGGGTGAAAATGTGTAATAACGAAATGTCCTTAAAATACTTGATTCAATCAGTGAAGTTGATAAACAGTATACATGTTCATATTCTACTAAATATACTGTGTTTAAAATCGACACTAAACGGTCTAAAAATCTACTGTAGGCCCCAGTAAGGCCATAGGTATCAAGTTTTCTGGCTATGCTGACTAATGTTAATCACTGTCAGTCTCTTTGAGATATTCATGCATAGATAATCGTTATAAGGGTGATCTGGAACACAAGGTGGGTACTCGTCGTTTTGATGATTACACTGTTACTATTTGGTGTAAAAAACAAACCCTATTCCACATTCTAAGTGGCCTCAATTAACCAATGATGAGCGTAGGTGGATAGGCCACTTGGTAGTTCTAATGGTACAGTGAAGTTTAAGCAATGATGTTTAAGGATGCGACTCACTCGTGTCACACCGCAGCAGCTGGAGTCCCACTACCATTCGTCTTCTCGGCGTGTGCAAAAGAGTTGCTGGCTCCCACTGCTTCTGGCAAAGTAAGTATAGTAATTTTGTGACTAAGTGGTTTGTTTCTAATCGTTGGTTCCCCTAGAGGGAGAATGGGCATTATACACTTCAAGTATGTTCTAAGGGGTATGTATAGTTTTAATCACCACAAGGAAAGAAGTATATTTGTGCCCTCTTGTATCTATTTAGTGTATTGCACAGGGGCGATTGTTTAGACCCACAGATGTACTGTTTCTATTGTTGGTACAGTTCTCATACGCAACAGATCTATGTTTAGTTAGAGATTCGAACCGCGCATGCCGTCGACTTTCAGTGAGTTTTTGCTACGTGTACCGTGAGCTCTGACAAGTCTCTACAGAGAGCAACTCTGGTTGTCGTGCTGCTTGTGGGCCATTGTTGGTAAGTGTAATTTACACAGTGCGCGCCAGGGATATCCCTGGGTCCCCTATTGGAAAATGGGCTGTTTGGATGCAGAGTCTGAATCGAACCCTGCTTTGTATCCGCACTATGCGTTGAAGTACAGTGGCTTTTTGCCGTACCTCCCCTACGCCCCTTGATAGGTGCCCTCAGACCCCTTGTGAAGATACTTATATTCGGTAATCCCTGTGATGGTAATTATAAGTACTGTATAGTGGCCGAAGTGATTGACCATGGTTACTCAGTAATTACTTTTAATTACCCAGCGGGTTACGTCTAGTAGTTTCCTTGTGACTAGGCAATGTCCGCTCAGGAGTACTACAGGAACCCCGCTGAAAACGGGACAGCTATATGAGTGGGGGGGTAATCACAGGGGGATCAGTGACCGTGGCGCATCAGGGAGTACAACAGGGCTCCCGCTAAAACCAGGAACAGGTATATGAGTGGGGGTAGATTGTAGAACAGTGACCGGGCCACAATTCCAGATATTGTCCTGATTCCAATTGGTATTGCTCCGATACTAAAGTTAAAATGCAGTGAGATAAAATATTCTGTTCGGTTTGCGGTTTTGATAGAGTGTGGTATGATTGCAGAACAGCCCCGCCTATGGCAGGGCAACACCTCTTTAATGGGTGTATCAATTCATAGATGCATAGGGTACTTTAGAGCTGAGTTTGCAGCGCTACAGGAAACATTGCTGTTCTCTTTGCAGCTACAGAGGTTGTTAGTAGATTTTATCCGGCAAAGACCCACATGCTGCATGTTTTCGTCGCTTCCTTGCGACTTCTTCCGCAAACTCAGCCTCTAACTTACCAAGCATCTATGACTTGAATACACCCATTTAAAGAGGTGTTAGCCCTGCCATAGGTTGTTCTGCCATCACTACACACTCTATCAAACCGCAACATAATATTTTTTTACTCACTGCCCTGCCCCGGTCACTGTTCTACCAATCTATCCCACCTCATATACCTGTCCCGGTTTTAGCGGGAGCCCTGTTGTACTCCCTGATGCGCACCCTGTCCACTGATTCTACCCCACTATATAGCCTGTCCCGTTTTCAGCGGTGTTCCTGTAATGCAGCTCCCTGATCGACATTGCCTAGTCGGCAGAAACTACCTAGATGTAACCCGCTGGTAATTAAATTACTACTGAGTACCATTGTCAATCACTTCGGCCACTAACAGTACTTATACTTACCTATTCAGCAGGGATACCGAATATAAGTATCTTCACCACGGGGGTCTGTCGGGCACCTACAGGGTCGCTAGGGGGAGGTACGGCAAATCACCACTGTACTCAACCGCATAGTGCGACGACAAAGCGGGTTCGATCAGACTCTGCATCTCAAACCTGGCGCCCTTTCCAATAGTACCCAGTGATATTCCCTGGCTCTACAACTGTTAAATTACACTTACCAACAATTGGCCACAAGCGCACGACCACCAGTGCTCTCTGTTAGAGACTGTCAGAAGTCCTCACGGTCACATAGCAACCTCACTGAAGTCGACGCATGCTTCAGTTCGATCTCTAACTAACCTATATCTGTGCGTATGAGAACTGTACCAACACTAGAACAGTCATCTGTGGGTCTAACCAATCCGCACTGTGAAATCACTAATAGATACAAGAGGCACAAATATACTCGCTTCCTTGTGGTGATTAAACTATACATACCCCTAGAACATACCTTAGAAGTGTCCATGCCCATTTCTCCCTTCTTATGGAACCTCTGATTAGCCAACAACCACTCTAGTCACAATTACGAATACTTACCTTGCCAGACGCAGTGGGAGCCAGCAACTCTGCACCGCCGTAGACGCATGCTAGTGGACTCCGCTGTCCTGCGGTGACCACGCTGCATCCTTAAACATCATTGCTTAACTTCACTGTACCAATTAGAATACAGTGCCTATCCACAACGATCAATTACATCTGGTAATGAGCACTTAGAATGTGGAAAGGTTGGGTTTACACCAATATTACCAGGTAATCCATTCAAACGACGAGTCCCACCTTGTGTTCCATATCACCCTATAACGATTATAGGATGCATGACTATCTCAAAGATACTACCGTGATTACAATAGTTCAGCTTAGCCCGAAATACTTGATACCTATGCCTACTGGGGGCCTACAGTAGTTCTTTGACCCGTTTAGTGTCTATTTTACACCGTAATATTTAGTAGAATATGAACATTTATATGTTTTTTATCACACTTTCACGGGGGGGGGGGGGGGGGGGGTGATTTGAATAAAGTATTAAGACTTTTCCTAGCACATTTTTCACCCTGACCACTTTTATTCTATAAAGATCTGCGGTGCGCCTACAAGGGACTCTTTCTGTGTACCTCGTTAGATACACCCACTATCTATCCATTGTTTTTACTCCCGAGGCCAGCACCCTCAACCAGCAAGGGGCTAGAGCGAGGTTCCTATCTACGATTTTCCTAACCTGTAAAGAATACATCATTAAACCGTATATTTCAAAAATGAAGGATCAGTTTTTGTTACATGTTCAGGAGTCAGAATAGTAAGGAAAAGATTGTCAGAATTGCATATCAAACTACATCAAGAGCTAATCATAAGGAGATGTAAATTGGGATATTCCCATCATGGCAACACGCATTTTAAT
Source organism: Ascaphus truei (assembly GCA_036426205.1). Lineage (NCBI taxonomy): Eukaryota > Metazoa > Chordata > Amphibia > Anura > Ascaphidae > Ascaphus > Ascaphus truei. The sequence goes on along the minus strand of WSYH01005293.1, from coordinate 15,854 downwards.
GTAAAGTGACACTGAGAGCTTTAAATCTAGCTTTTCCGTGAAGCATGCTGCTGCTGCACGGAAAGGACTTGTGCATGACCATGGATCGGGAAAAATGTCACACACGGGAATGTAAGACCATAAAACCATTCTCTGTCACTGAAAGTTTCTGTCCCTTCTAAATAAGGACATCTGAATCACTGATTTTTTGTGTTTTATACATTGTGTGTATGTAAAAAATCAACATCTTGGCACATGATATTTAGAGGTTCACATTTCTTCTTTGCAACGTATTGTAGCTAGGCATTGAATACAGTTTTTTCTCATACATAATCTCGCCACGCATTTGTTTTTGCAATACGCCATGTTTTTTGTAATAAATGGGGATCCCCTATTTCATCCGGACATATTTGTCCTCTTTGTAATCCCTTTTTCAATTGCTTGGTGGGTATTAATCGTGCCTGGTTTTTCCAACATTCCAGTGGTTTAAGTGAAATTGTAAACATTTGTTTGAACTTGATGGATGCCTTATCGAATGTACCATGTTCTGGGTTATATTATTTCTCAATTGAAGTGGAATCTGTGATTTACTAGAATATACTTTTTGTATAACTGGTTAGAACTTGCTTTGTTATCAATAGAATGTTTCCTTTTTTTGGGAAGCTGTTAATGGTATATTAATTTGTATTGCCAAAAATATTATTTGGAAAAAATACATCATTATACATCATTTGAAATATTCCCGTTACAAACCAACAAAAAAATAGACGAACATATGGGTGTGTCTCTAATTAAATCAATTTCTCTTGCTATATAACAATTAAATCATAATATTTGTTTTGTTCTCTTCCTCGGGAAGGGGACATCACTTAAAATAGACAATCCGCATAAACAGTTGGTAACAAATCATGTGTTATGTCTTGGCCAAATGTAATTTCTCTTTCAATTTTAGGAACATCATCTTACTTTACTTCGTCCCATCAGGTATGGCTTATGAATCAAACTTACACCGTGATCATGGTCATGAAAACCACAAGACAAAAAAATGAAAACCTCTGTCCTTGCTACGGCCTTTAAAAAGAAATTCCTTAAGCGTCGGAAATCTGATCCGGAGGTCGCTGATCATGCCAAGCAAGATGCGGGAGCCTCCCTGTCTGCTGGGGATGTTATGGATGCGATGCCTGGGTAGGAAGAGTATGAGGGCACATCAGCCCTTAAAAGAAGCTTTCTTTGCAGGCAAACTTAGGGAGAGGGCGACACAGGGAGAGGGAGAGGGCGACACAGGGAAAGGTCGACACAAGGAGAGGGCGACACAGGGACAGGGAGGGGGCGACACATGGAGCGGGTGAAAAAGAGTTTGTGAGAGGGAGTGTGTGTGTGTGTGTGTGTGTGTGTGTGTGTGTGTGTGTGTGTGTGTGTGTGTGTGTGTGTGTGTGTCTCTCTGTCTCTCTCTCTCTCTGTGTGTGTGTGTGTGTGTGACCAGGGGACAGGGGGCTGTGCTGTTGTGAGATGGGGGACAGGGGGCTGTGGCGGTGAGATGGAGGACATGGAGGACTGGGGGGGCTGTGCGGTGAGACTGGGGGACAGGGGCGTGCGGTGAGACTGGGGGACAGGGGTGTGCGGTGAGACTGGGGACAGGGGCTGTGCGGTAGACTGGGGGAAGGGGGGGAGGTGCGGGGGACCGTGGGGACAGGGGGCTCTGGAGACCGGCTGCACCGTGCTGTGAGACGGGACAGAGGGGGGGACAAGCTGCGCGATGAGAGCGAGGGACCGGCGGCTCGGTGCTGCGAGACCAGGGGACAGGAGGCTTGGTGCTGTGAGACTGGGGGACCCCCCAGCTCTTCCCTTCCCCCCACTCTCTCTCCCTTCCCCCCACCTCTCTCTCCCTCAACCCTCACTTCCCTCTCCCTCTCTCAACCCCCACTTCTCTCTCCCTCTCTTCATCAACCCCCACTTCTCTCGCCGCGGGTTGCAATATGGAGAGGGACAGCCAGTACCCGAGATAGGTCAGAACAGCGAGTTACATCAGTGGTTTTCAATCTCTTTTGCTGGGGAACCCCAGAATTTGACCCAACCCTCACCCCCGTCTCTCGCCCGCCCCCTTCCCTCTCCGCCTTACACACACACCTCTCTCACTCTCTCTCCCACACACACACAACACACACACACACAACCACACACACACCACACACACACACACACACACACACACACACACACACACACACACACACACACTCCCTCTCTCCCACTTAGGCACACACACTCTCCCACAGACACACACACACACACACACACACACACACACACACACACACACACACACACACACACACACACACACACACACTTCTCTCCAATGACACACACACACTCCTCTCTTCCATTTACACACACTCTCACTGACACACACACTCTCCACTGACACCACACACACCACGCACACTCTCCCACACACACACACATTCCCACTTACACACACACACACACTCCCGCTTACACACACATTCCCACTGACATACATACACACACACCACTTTCTCTCCCAATGACACGCACACACACTCCTCTCTTCCATTTACCACACACAACACACACACACCTCCACTGACACACACACACTCTCCCACACACACACACACACACTTCCCACTTACAAACACACTCCCGCTTACACACACATTCCCACTGACACACACACACGCACGCACCACACACACACACACTTTCTCTCCCAATGACACGCACACACACCCCTCTCTTACACACACACACACGCACACACGCACGCACGCACGCACACACACACAACTCTCTCCCACTTAAAACACACACGCACTCTCTCTCTCTAACACACACACACACACACACACACACACACACACACACACACACACACACACACTCGCCCACATACACGCACACAAACATACACACATTCTCTCCACTTAAACACACAACGCTCTCTCTCACACAAACACACAAATACACACACTTCCCACACACACACACAAACTACACACACACACTACACTTACACACGCACTCCCAACACACCACCCTCCCACTACACACCACACTCCCACTTTACACACGCACACGCACAAACTCCCACTACAAGCACACACCTCCCATTACACACACCTGGTGAGGGTGTCTGGAGCAGCGGGCATGACAGCGTGCCACGGGGAACGTGGCCAGGTGCCTGCTGTGCCGGGAGGTGAGCCGGTCAGCTGCGCGCTAACGGAGCTGACAGGCCGGGAAATAGGTGCCGGGGAGGAGGACGGAGGCTGAGGGGGGAGGAGGACAGAGGCGGAGGCAGAGGGGGCCTTCTTGGACTAAATCCTGTGCTGTCCTGGTCAGTCAGTCACTCCGCCATACCTCCCCGCGGGGCTGCATATGCGATCCTGCCAAGCGGCGGCCTATCGCTCACAGCGCTTGGGGTGTGTGAAGGTCGGGCACCTGCTTCCACTTCCAGGCCAGTGCGCGCGATCCTCCCCTACGGGTCATGTGCAGGGTGGCCGTTGGTTGGTAGCGTCCCGTCGTAGTGCAACGTGGTGTAATTTGACGTCGTGCAGCCATTTTGAAGGCAGTTGGAGGTGAAGTCAAAATTGATGAAGAATGCCGGGAGAACGTTGTAACCACGCTGCTGCATCTGCCGCCGGTAAGAGACCACGCCAGCGGGTCAATGCGTCGCCCATGGCGAGCGGGCGACTGCATTTGTCGAGCCCTGGTTATTAGCCTTGTTAGCACTGAATGGAAATAAAGAAGAAAGCATAGGTGTCTCACCAGTGCCAGATTACCCACAAGACACCTGCCTAGTACCCCCCGAAGTTTAGGGCCCCCCATAGGTTACAGTGGGCAGGTGCTGTGGCTCAAGCTCCCCATGTTGCAGGCTGGCGGTCACGTCTGCCATACTCCCCGTCGTCCTGTCGGCCCGGATCCAACTTATGCCCGACCGTAGGATGGAGCTGCAGACCCCGGACCCACCCAAGGTAGGGTGTGTGTGTGTGCTGCAGGAGGGAAGCACAGTCAAGGAAAGACCCCAAAGTCTGGGGCTCTAGAGGGTTTAATCTCCCACTGTGTCTCACAGGTCCACTCACATCAGTAGTTGAATTGAATGGGTCAATGTTAATTAACAACATAATGAAATCTTGGTTGCCAATGATGCTTCTGCACAGCCACAAATAAGTGGGAAGGTCTTATGGGGGATCCTCCTTCCCACCAGTTGGTTTGATTCCATTATTTCCCACATTAGACTGGTGCTAATCTTCCTCCAGAGAGCGAATGCACCGCATAGCCACTAATATCAGCCTTCTCTTCATGCTTGTTGCTTTATCTCAACATATCAAAATTCCTGTTACAGGACTTGGAAAACATGTCAGCTGCAATGCAGAAGTTCCCTGATACCTAAACAATTACTCCAGGGGAAAGTTTGGGTGCAGAAAGGGCTAGCAGCATCCACAGCAACCTCCCAAAGGAAAGTTGGACCAGCTGTAAGTGTTTCTTTATTCATTTGCTGGGAGAAAGCAGCACAAGCATGTATCTGGTAATCAGTCAATAACAGAGTAACCTATACCAAACCTGTATTGTTTATTAGGACATGCTTTGTCATTCAAACATGAATGGGCTAGGGGCATTTTACCTGTATGCATGGATGTTGTCTTATCCAACAGTTAATAATTAACTGCGTATTGTGTACATGTTCTAGTTTAATAATAAAACTGCCTGCACCTGCAACAAGGATTCTCATAGCTATGCTACGGGTACAAAGTGACAGTATACATTTTCTATTCAGTTTGCAACGAATGGGCTTTGCAATGATAATTCAAAAGAATCCTGAATTCTATGTGACACATTTTAATACACCACTTATTCTATAGCAGTCACCAGCCCCCAACCCCCACTGTGACTGCACTCTCTTTCCCTTGTATTATGGATACTAGACTTGCAACAGATTTTACCTTCACCATGTTATATCTATAAGTGATAGCAAACGAAATAAAATCTACATTGAACGGGCTAAGTGGGATGTGGCCTATAAGGGACATCAAATAATCGCCGTGATTCTGTGATTATCTTTTTATAGGAACAAAGGAAATATTTAGGATAATGATGATAGAAATTGCAACGTTAAGCAGCTATTGAGACAATCAGGCCTGGATATAATCAGTGCTGCAAAGTGGCAGAGATCTTAATCTTTAATAGTTGGAGGGGGTAGCAATATATTGCACTGCGAGAACTGTGGTCCTATATAGCGCTCAAGGGTCTATTAGACTTCCAATGTCTATAAAGACAAAACGTTTGTCTTTCTTAGTGGTTACGACTATATCAATACATACTGTAGTATTTGAGAGCATTTTAAATCAAGCTTACACAATATTATCCTGTATTTACTAATAGGTGCCTTATCATAAAGAGTGTCCAGTGCCTACGACACCTTGCAGGTCAGCATGTATGTATGTATGTATGTATGTATATCTTTAATTATATAGTGCCATCCAGGTGCATAGCGCTTTACAATACACGTGACAACATTATAACACAATAGGATAAGTGCTTTAGCTAAAACAATGGGGAAAGGAGTCCCTGCCCTGGAGAGCTTACATCTATGTGGTAAGTGGGGAGAATTTACAGACGGTAGGAGGTGTTTTGGGTAAGTGCGTCTGTCCATTCAAGTTAAGGTGTCTAGGGGATACTAATTATTATAATGTGGTGTCGGCTGTGTATGTGTAAAAAACCTCTCAGGTCAGTGTATGCTATGTTTTATCAAAGGCACCAACAAATGGTAGGTTTACTTTTTGTGGTTGATTCTAAGATCTCTGCAACACACAAAGACCAATGCAGACCTAGACTGCCAAACAGATGATTTAAAACTGCACTTGTCACTTATATACTATTGCAACGCTGTGTGCAATGCTGGGAATTCTAGCAGCAAAAGGGGGACATTAGAATCAAAATATTATTTATACATTTTGTATTTTAAATCTATTGCAGTTATTCACTTTATAATCCTTTCACTGCCAGGAGGGGCATCAATGTCCTACTGCCGGAGCGGCCAACTCCAGTCCTCAACGGCCACCAACAGGTCAGGTTTTCTGGATATCCCGCTTCAGCACAGATGGTGTGCTGAGCCAATGATTGAGCCACCTGTGCTGAAGCAGGGATATCTTTAAAACCTGACCTGTTGGTAACCCTGGAGGACTGGAGGTGGCCAGCGATGTGCTACATGAAGCCTGTACAATGAGAGATTTCTTCCTAATAAAGTTTCTCTTAATAAGTTTCCTCTCAGAAAAACCATGCTGAACGCAGGCGTGTCTCGCTTGAATTCATCTGTTGTTCTTTCTCCAATTGTTTTTTCTGGTGTTCGCACCAGTAGCTCCGCAGGGATTGAGCTTCACAGTCACATACAACCTTGTGCAACCTATTCATTCCGTGGCTAGTTTCCTGAATACCACGTTCCACTATGAATGAAGAGACAGAGGGTCTTGCCAAATCATCTGAGATTAACTATTCATACATCCTGTTTGGGAATCAGCCTACACAGAACTGAGACCTAGCGGAGTTGCAGAGAGAGACGCATTTACACGACACATTTATAATCTCCTGATAGGTTGTTTACAAAACACTTATCTATCATACGAAACATGATAATGATAATAATAATAACATGCTGGCTGCTTAGCAGCACTGGTTTCGGTTTATAGACACAAAAAACAGTTGTTTATACAAAAAGGGCCAATATTTACCAAATGGTGCTAAATGAATGGGTTATAAGATGTGAAGGCTTAGCACAGTTTAGTGGAATAGGCCCAAAATGTTTTATTAAATGTTATATGTTTTAATAATGTGATAGAATAAGGTAGCACTGAAAGGCAGTGGGTGGTCACTGGCTTCATTTCTGAGGGATTTCAATATTTTGGGGGGGTTTGCTTTTATCCTTGTAGAATCTGGACAGCTGGAGTGTCTCAATATTACATTAATTGCACTACGTTCAAAATAAATAGGGGGGGAGGTGAGCCCCAACTGTGAACTGGAGTACTATGCTATTCAGCATGGGCCTAATCAGTGCATGGCCCAACCAATCGTTAACCTTTTTGGTGGCATTGCAGAGCATCAAAGGCGTTGTTGCAAGTACAGTTTATTACAAGCAACTTGTTGTTCACTTTGAAACCCTGTGTACTTGTGAAAATCGATATGTGTGTATTTATTAATGCTCCATGCACTTTATTTATGAATACCCAGGAGACAGTCATCGGACTCACCGTTTTTGCAATGGGTCTTCTTACACCAGCTGGGTATATTCTAATGACACGTCAGGGGAGTACAGAAAAAGGTTAGAGGAAGCACAACCGGTCTATGACATCATATTCAAGACGAGAAGTCAACGTAAAGAACTATTGGCTGTGGTGTTTTAAATCAAGACGTCACTTTTCATTTTCCAAATCATTTATTTAAACAGAAAATCTGTTATGTGGAGTTCTGAAATAAAGGTCTGTGTTTGTGGTTTCTCAGTGTTATTATTTAATATCTACCAAATGAAATCACAAGAATGAAGGCACGTGTGGTTCTTGTTTGCTTATATGAGCTTTTAGCTACGCTGCTCCCACTCTATGGACAGTCTGTCACCTCATACAGCCCGAGAGGCCCCTCTCTGGGAATCTACAAAAAGGCTCAGGACCTACCTGCTTACCCAGGCATTTAATTAGTGATCTCACAACCTGAGCACACATTAATAGCTACAGTACCATCCCATCTGTATTATATCTTTCCTTGTGTTGGTCTCTTTATAACCTTAAATATTTTTCTTATTTTCCTTTTGGTAAACTGTGAAGCGCTTTGAATCCATTGGAGAAAAGCGCCTCCATAAATAAAGTTATTGTTATTAATATATAATAATAATAATAAACTACAGTAAATAACCATCTTCAGAAAAACATAGATCTATTCCCTGCCATTATTCCAGCACCATTCCTAATAAACTTTATAATCACCGCAGGTTCTTGTGATCTATAAAAATAAAAGGCTGGAATTCAATTCCGTGCGTTCCCCACCAATACTGGCCCAATACTGGCCCAAATCTGGCCAAGAGTTCTATCCAGTATCTCTACGTCAGCCTAGTGTTTTAGCAAAATAATTATTCATTCCAAATGAATCAATAAGTAAAACATTTCTGTGTAAAGTTAAATGTAACTATGAATATTCAAAGCTATAAAATGTACACTATCACCACCAAGAATGTTAATTTGCACAGCCTTTTTAAATAAGCCCACTGGACCCATTATTCTGGGACTGGTGCTGTTGGCAAGATGTCAGTAAAATATTTATCTCAAGATCCCTGTCACTAATTATTATTGGTGGGAATTCAGCTCCCAGTCTAGTAGCTTTGTAATAAAATAAACATGTTGCTTTTGATCAACAATGCCAGGGAATGTGTCGTTTCAATGTGACAGCACTTTCCCAGAAAAAGGAGAAGCATAATAATAATTAATAATAATAATAATAATAATAGGGATAATTGTAAATCATTACTAAGTACAAATAAATAAATACAATGAATATAGGGTTGTGGAACTACCAAGAGTGTGGGTTCCGGTAGGATTGTGAGAAACTAAGATTGTCCGCATTCCAGTGCCTGTCTTTGCCGTCAGAAGAGGTAATGTGGGTCAGAATGTAGAAGAGGATTGGAGGATTTAAGGTTTTCGGATATGCAGTCATGCTAGGAACACGGCTCCTCTCAGTAACAGGAGCTGTTGTAAGGCTATTACACGATTATATTGTAGCCCCTTCTCCTATGCCTAGGAATTCACGTGGTGTGTACCTGTTTACTCACAGGAGCCTAAGCCTCCGCCCGCGGGAGCCTGGGGTGAGCTCCTCCTGCAGAAACAGCGCCTCCACCTATGAGGGATCCAAGTGTTGGCGGGATAGCCTCTCAGGACCAACACACCAGAAATAGTAATACACCATACCAAGTATATAACTAAGCTTTACTATACAAAACACTACCGTACACACATATGACACACAGTAAACTGTACCCACAGAAACCCCAATGACCCAACTTGGCAGTTCCCCCAAAGTACTGAGGGTGCCGTGGCACCAACACCCCTGGTTCCTGTCCCAGCAAGTCCCCACCCAAGTGTGAGGGAGCCGCCACCCCTGTGGATCACGTTGGGTCCCTGCATGGGTACTCCAGTACCAGGGTGCTGCTTGTGCGAGGTGTTGAGAGGGTCCCACGTAGAGGAGGTCTCCAACAAAATCCCCTCTTCCTAAGGGTCCTGTATCCGCCCCGTGGGGTGAGCTCCGGCGGACTGTCTCACCTAAGTCTCAGGGTCCTGTGGCCTGGTCCCAGGTCAAGGGTGCCACGTGGCCATCTGGTCAGCAGCGCAGTACTCTAAACTAATGGAAGAGTCGCTATCTGGGGCCCCCTTACAACACTTGGCTTTAGGTTGACTCAGGACTGCTGTGGTGGCCTAGGGGGCAAGGTTCTGGGCTAGTCCAGGAGTGGTACTGCTCCCTGTACACTACCGCTGTTTTGCGCCCTCCGTCCGACTGACTCGTGGGTTTCGCTCGCGAAAGAATCCTCTTCCTCCGCCTGCACAAATCACCATTGGCTGGGATGGCCCCACGCGGGCTGTCCCTCCCTTAGGGATTCTGTGATTGTAGTCCCGCATCTACGTCACCGTCCCTAAAATGCCATGCACTTTACACACTGCGCATGCGCACCTCACCGCAATACTCAAAAGGCCACCCCACCTCCTGATCGCCGGAGTCTCCGGCCAACTAACTCCAGCTCCCCCGCACCGGAGGCGGGTAGGGGGCTCGGTTACACACTAGTATGACTATTATGACTATTAGCCAAAAACAACTGGCACTAGAAGGACACATTACAGCCAATTCAAGACCAGCCGCGCAGTAAATATGGGCCCACATGTTTAAATTCTTTCTGTAGAGTTTCAGCAAATAAAAACCACCCACCTGTGAGACATTCACCCTCTCAGACAGTCTGCAACCTGCCCTCCCCATTATCTCTTAGACATACAGTGCTTCCACTGCAGCACCAGGGATTCTGGGTATGACATGCACATGAGCACACACAGTGTTGACCTTTTGCATCTTGTCCATTTTAACATGGACCCCTATAAGCTTATGCCTGCCGTGTGTTACACAGGTTGGGCAGACAGCCTGGGTAAAAGAAGTGCAGAGCCAATAAACCTACTCACAGACAGCTATTGCAACCTTTTGGGTCTCATCAGTATAGAGTTTCAGAAGCATTCCAGGCGCCAGCCAAGTAATTCAGCGTCTGCCCCACGCTGTTGATGTCCTCTACCCACTTCCAAACAGCAGTCAACGGGTTGCACGTCTGGTTCAGGATCATGTGGGCAAAGATTCTGCTGCTTCACAAGCTCCTCTTGTATCCCAAACAGCGCCACTCGACCCCAAAATAGCAAATGAAGAGGGTGGATAGATCAAGGGTTGCCGCTCCAAGGATAAAGCTTGAAAAAGCGCCACAAGGGGGCGTGAAACGCGTGGGAGTGAGCCAATTGGTGTTTGTTCATATTTTTTATGTAGTCCAATAAATAGATTTTACCTTCATTTTCTGCTGAGTTTCCCCGGTTTTTCTTGCACCGGCAGCACCTTGATTATCCGCTCTTTACTGGTTACTTATCTTGGTAAGAAGGCAGTTCAATAAGCATTAATAAAACGAACGGGCCGGTCCGAAGAAGGAAACAGTGCTCATAGTTTACTAAGTTAATGCAAAACCTTAGAACGGGGTGCGCAAACTGGGGGGCGGTGCTTCAGAGGCCTAGCGCTCTCCTCCAAAGCATTTAAATTACATTCCGGGGGGATCGCGTGCGAGGCCTCCAACTTCCCTTACCTCCGGCGACGTGTGCCATGGCAACGTGATGTCACATGACCCGGCGGCGTGATTTGACGCCGGAAGACAAGGTTAAATGGATGGGGGGGGGGTGTTGGGGGGACACGGCAAGGAAGGGAAAGGTTTGCGCACCCCTGCGTAGAACACCTTACATCCTATTTACACGAGCTGTGCTACTCTGCTCTTTGTATTGATGCTACATTAGGTTTCATTTTCTGTAAGCAGAGCACGGGGGCGTAGGCCAGGAAAGATATTCGAGATTATTGTAAAATATAATTTATTTATTTATAGAAGGGCTGCAATTTTGTCTAAACCCTTTGTGAAGATGAAAAAAAAGAGATAGTAGAAAAAATATTTAGCACAATTTTTGTTGAGTATAATTAAGAATGTGAAAATACTGTAAAGTGGTGAATTGAGTTACAATGAGAGTATTGTTACATCATGGCAGATGTGTGGTTTTCTTGGATGCTAACGATGTTATGTCCTGGGGTTACAAAAAACAAATAACACATTCATCTGGTTTTGCTAATTTACAGTATTAGATTATAAGATGTAACAAGCAATTCAAGTCATGACAACAAACAGACACCTTTGTGTTCCCCGGTGAGTCATGACATCAATCTAAACGAATTATACACTGCATTAGTAATATAAATAATATTCTGCTTTTCATGTGGCAATTCCAATATAAAAGACCAACCACAGGGCGGTGTGTGTCCCTCAATTTAAGTAGCTGTTTAGACGTAGAGAACAAGCTTGAAGACTGAGTAGGGATGAGTGAGTTTGTATCCGGGCAGGAGAGGAGCGGGACAGTATGTATCAGGGCAGGAGAGGAGGGGGACAGTATGTATCAGGGCAGGAGAGGAGGGGGACAGTATGTAGGGATGAGTGAGTTTGTATCAGGGCAGGAGAGGCACAGGACAGTATGTATCAGGGCAGGAGAGGAGGGGGACAGTATGTATCAGGGCAGGAGAGGAGGGGGACAGTATGTAGGGATGATGTGAGTTTGTATCAGGCTATAGGCTGGCTGTTTAGAATATGTCAAGTATCAAGGTTCGTTGCACGATGTTGCCCTGTCTGCCAAAAGCAATATAGGAGTAGTACGAACATGATATACTTCAAGGGCTGCATGTCCGGCCCCTCTAAGCTCATCCCCATTCCAGTCTGCTGTTTAATGCCGGCTCACTGATACATACTGTCTGAGAAAAGGAGAGGAGCGGGACAGTATGTATCAGGGCAGGAGAGGAGCGGGACAGTATGTATCCGGGCAGGAGAGGAGCGGGACAGTATGTATCAGGGCAGGAGAGGCGGGGCAGTATGTATCAGGGCAGGAGAGGCGCGGGACAGCATGTATCAGGGCAGGAGAGGCACGGGACAGTATGTATCAGGGCAGGAGAGGAGCAGGGCAGTATGTATCAGGGCAGGAGAGGCGCGGGACTGTATGTATCCGGCAGGAGAGGAGCGGGACTGTATGTATCAGGGCAGGAGAGGAGCGGGACAGTATGTATCCGGGCAGGAGAGGAGCAGGGCAGTATGTATCAGGGCAGGAGAGGCGCGGGACAGCATGTATCAGGGCAGGAGAGGCGCGGGACAGTATGTATCAGGGCAGGAGAGGCGCGGGACAGTATGTATCAGGGCAGGAGAGGAGCGGGACAGTATGTATCAGGGCAGGAGAGGAGGGGGACAGTATGTATCAGGGCAGGAGAGTGGGGACGCATATCAGGCAGGAGAGGCACGGGACCAATGTACAGGGCAGGAGAGGCACGGAGTGTGGATAGTATGTATCAGGGCAGAGAGAGGAGGGGACTGTATAAGGACAGGAGAGTGAGAGGAGGAGACAGAGTATCCGGGCAGGAGAGGCACAGGGCAGTATGTATCAGGGCAGGAGAGGAGGGGGACAGTATGTATCAGGGCAGGAGAGGAGCGGGACAGTATGTATCAGGGCAGGAGAGGAGGGGGACAGTATGTATCAGGAGCAGGAGAGGCGCGGGACAGCATGTATCAGGGCAGGAGAGGCACGGGACAGTATGTATCAGGGCAGGAGAGACACAGGACCGTATGTATCAGGACAGGAGAGGAGCGGGACACTATGTATCAGGACAGGAGAGGAGGGGGACAGTGTGTATCAGGGCAGAGAGAGAGGATCGGGACTGTATGTATCAGGGCAGGAGAGGCACGGGACAGTATGTATCAGGACAGGAGAGGAGCGGGGCAGTATGTATCAGGGCAGGAGAGGCACAGGACAGTATGTATCAGGGCAGGAGAGGAGGGGACAGTATGTATCAGGGCAGGAGAGGAATGGGACAGTATGTATCCGGGCAGGAGAGGAGGGGCCATTATGTATCAGAGCAGGAGAGGAGGGGGACAGTATGTATCAGGGCAGGAGAGGCGCGGGGACAGTATGTATCAGGGCAGGAGAGGCACGGGACAGTATGTATCAGGGCAGGAGAGGCGCGGGCACAGTAATGTATCAGGCAGGAGAGGAACTGGACAGTATGTATCGGGCAGGCAGAGGAGGGGACAGTATGTATCAGGGCAGGAGAGGAGGGACAGTATGTATCAGGGCAGGATGAGGGGGAGGAGAAGAGTGGCGGATCAGGAGAGGAGGGGGGAGTATGTAGGGATGAGTGAGTTTGTATCAGGCTACTAGGCTGGCTGTTTAGAATATGTCAATGTATCAAGGTTCGTTGCACTGATGTTGCCCTGTGTCTGCCAAAAAGCAATATAGGAGTAGTACGCAACATGATATACTTCAAGGGCTGCATGTCCGCCCCTCAAGCTCATCCCCATTCCAGTCTGCTGTTTAATGCCGGCTCACTGATACATACTGTCCGAGAAAAGGAGAGGAGCGGGACAGTATGTATCAGGGCAGGAGAGGAGCGGGACAGTATGTATCCGGGCAGGAGAGGAGCGGGACTGTATGTATCAGGGCGAGGAGAGGAGCGGGACAGTATGTATCAGGGCAGGAGGAGCGGGACCAGTATGTATCCGGCAGGAGAGGAGCGGACAGTATGTATCGGGCAGGAGAGGAGGGGGCAGTATGTACAGGGCAGGAGAGGCGCGGGACAGTCAGTGTATCAGGGCAGGAGAGGACACGGGACAGTATATAGGCAGCAGGAGAGGGAGCAGGGCAGTATGTATCAGGGCAGGAGAGGCGCGGGGACTGTATGTAACCGGGCAGAGGAGGAGGGGACCGGGACTGTATGTATCAGGGCAGGAGAGGAGCGGGACAGTATGTATCCGGGCAGGAGAGGAGCAGGGCAGTATGTATCAGGGCAGGAGAGGCGCGGGACAGCATGTATCAGGGCAGGAGAGGCGCGGGACAGTATGTATCAGGGCAGGAGAGGCGCGGGACAGTATGTATCAGGGCAGGAGAGGAGCGGGACAGTATGTATCAGGGCAGGAGAGGAGGGGGACAGTATGTATCAGGGCAGGAGAGGCACGGGACAGCATGTATCAGGGCAGGAGAGGCACGGGACAGTATGTATCCGGCGGAGAGAGCACGGGCATAGTATGTATCAGGGCAGGAGAGGAGGGGGACAGTATGTATCAGGGCAGGAGAGGAGGGAGACAGTATGTATCCGGGCAGGAGAGGCACAGGGCAGTATGTATCAGGGCAGGAGAGGAGGGGGACAGTATGTATCAGGGCAGGAGAGGAGCGGGGACATATGTATCGGGCAGGAGAGGAGGGGGACAGTATGTATCAGGGCAGGAGAGGCGCGGGACAGCATGTATCAGGGCAGGAGAGGCACGGGACAAGTATGTATCAGGGCAGGAGAGACACAGGACAGTATGTATCAGGACAGGAGAGGAGCGGGACACTATGTATCAGGACAGGAGAGGAGGGGGACAGTATGTATCAGGGCAGAGAGGATGCGGGACTGTATGTATACGGGCAGGAGAGGCACGGGACAGTATGTATCAGGCACAGGAGAGGAGCGGGGGCATAGTATGTATCAGGGGCAGGAGAGGCACAGGACAGTATGTATCAGGGCAGGGAGAGGGGGACAGTATGTATAGGCAGGAGGAAGGAATGGGAAAGTATGTATCCAGGGCAAGAAGGAGAGGAGGGCCCATTATGTATCAGAGCAGGAGAGGATGGGGACAGGATGTATCCGGGCAGGAGAAGAGGCGCGGGCACGTATGTCATCAGCCAGGAGAGGCAGGCAGGAGAGACAGTATGTATCGGGCAGCGAGGACGCGGGACAGTTGTATCAGGGCAGGAGAGGAACATGGGACATGTATTGTACATGGCAGGAGAAGGAGGGGGAACAGTAGGTATCAGGGCAGGAGGAGGGGACAGTAGTATCAGGGCCATTAGGCACAGGACAGTATGTATCAGGGCAGGAGAGGAGGGGGACAGTATGTATCAGGATAGGAGAGGAGGGGACAGTATGTATCAGGGCAGGAGAGGCACAGGACAGTATGTATCAGGGCAGGAGAGGCACGGGACAGTATGTATCAAGGCAGGAGAGGAGCGGGACTGTACGTATCTGGGCAGGAGAGGAGCGGGAGTTGTATCCGGGCAGGGAGAGAAAGGACCGTGTATCGGGAGGAGAGACAACAGGACGATGATCAGGGCAGGAGAGGCACGGGACGAGTATCGGGCGGAGAGACAGGGACAGGTATGTATCAGGGCAGGAGAGGCACAGGAAGTGTATCAGGGCAGGAGAGACGGGGCAGATGTAATCCGGGCAGGAGAGGAGCGGGACAGTATGTATCAGGGCAGGAGAGGAGCGGGACAGTATGTATCCGGGCAGGAGAGACACAGGACAGTATGTATCAGGACAGGAGAGGAGCGGGACACTATGTATCAGGACAGGAGAGGAGGGGGACAGTGTGTATCGGGCAAGGAGAGGAACAGGACAGTATGTATCAGGGCAGGAGAAGCATGGGCCAGTAGTATACAGGGCAAGAGAGGCACAGGACAGTATGTATCAGGGCAGGAGAGGAATGGGACAGTATGTATCAGGGCAGGAGAGGAGAGCCGCCTTCT
>WSYH01005292.1:7064-29585 GCA_036426205.1 Ascaphus truei | reverse complement strand
AGTGCGGGATACACCTCTCACCTGCGCGGCTGCTCCCTTATCCGGGATCTACTGCGGGACACACCTCTCACCTGCGCGGCTGCTCCCTTATCCGGGATCTAGTGCGGGACGGTAAAAACAAGACTAGTGATACAAATAAGGAACTGAAAGAGCTATTTTCCGGTGCTGTGAAACTGCAGGTTTCCTTCCAGAGAAGTCATTTCCTATTTGGCTAATCTGCGTGGTTACAATATTTTTGTGGTTCGCTGGATGTAATCTGCAGTCTGCGCCTCTCCTCTTACTAAACATTTAATTGCACGCAAGGTGGCTGCTGTGATGCGTTTATATGGAGGGGAGCCGTCCCCAGCCTCGTCTCACAAACGGCACGTTTGAAATTAGGGGTGCCAGGCGGCTTCTCCAAAAATACTGGATACAATGGTGTCAGCTGCGACGCGCTCGAGACACCCCCCCCCCCCCTCTCCGCTCCATGCTGTTTCCTCCTCTCCTTGGCCCCACCTCCAGGCTCCAGACACCTCCTCCTAATTGGCTGCATTACCCAGCAGCTTCCAATCAGGATGGAGGAAGCTCCCTAGCAGCAGCCCTGCTCTCTCCCTGCTCGGGGAAATCCCACAGCCCCCCGAGCCAGTCAGGTTACTGTGTCATTCAGTTTCCTGTGCTGAAGCAGGGATATCCTTTAAACCTGACGTGTGGGGGGTCTTGAGGACTGGGGTCTTCATACTATACGGTTGCCAGGTGTCCAGTATTGAACCGGACTGTCCTGTATTTGGACATTGTTACTGGACATGTATGGGTATTACCTCTCTGGGCGTGTATGTGTATACCGGTATTACCTCTCTGGACATGTATGTGTATACCGGTATTACCTCTCTGGACATGTATGTGTATACCGTGTGACAGAAACCAGGGGATGGTAATAAATTCCATATATAGGACTCCCAGGATACTGAACAGTTTCTATCCTGTTTGGCCTGGGAGTGCAGCCTTATAATACATGCACTCCATCCCACAGTTTGGCAAGCGCTGGAACTGAGGGATGAGAGATCCAGACCAGAGTTTGTCTGCTGCCTGATTTCTGTCACCTGTCATGCTAATTAGAAATCAGGTATGTAAGACTGATTTCCTGTTTCCTCTCCCCTCTCCCCAAGAGCCTGGAGACAGGAAGGCTGAGGAAGCAGAGAGGGGAAAAAGCCTCTCCCCAAACAGGTTAAATGTTTCTGTTCCTTTTTTGTCTAAAACTGAAAAGTACCTTGTTTTGTTGTTGGAAGTGGAAAAGCCACTTCCACCCTGAGTTAGGGAAAATCTAAGTTAAGTTATCGCTCAGGTGAGCAGCTTTTTGTTTGATGTGTTTCTATTGTATGCACCGTGGCAGTCTCAGTGCCTGGGACTGAATAAACTAGGCATAGCCTGTTTAAAGGAACAGTACGTGACGCCTCGTCATTTAACCTACCCTAAAAGACCGTGTTCTAACAGTCCCGGACAGACGGCGGAACCCCCGGAGTAAGCCGTTTGTCACAACCGGTATTACCTCTCTGGACATGTATGTGTATACCGGTATTACCTCTCTGGGCGTGTATGTGTATACCGGTATTACCTCTCTGGGCGTATATGTGTATACCGGTATTACCTCTCTGGACATGTATGTGTATACCGGTATTACCTCTCTGGACATGAATGTGTATACCGGTATTACCTCTCTGGACATGTATGTGTATACCGGTATTACCTCTTTGGGCGTGTGTGTGTATACTGGTATTACCTCTCCGGGCGTGTATGTGTATACCGGTATTACCTCTCTGGGCGTGTATGTGTATACCGGTATTACCACTCTGGGCGTGAATGTGTATACCGGTATTACCTCTCTGGGCGTGTATGGGTATACCGGTATTACCTCTCTGGACATAGTGACCTGACCGGCATGGGGGGCCACAGGATTTCCCCGAGCAAGGAGAGATCAGGGCTGTTGCTAGGGGGCTGCACAGCTTCCTCCATCCTGATTGGCTGTTGCTGGGTAATGCAGCCAATCAGGTGGAGGTATCAGTAGCCTTGGGGTGGGGCCAAGGAAAGGAGGAAACAGCATGGAACAGATAGTGGAGAGAGAGGCGTGTGTGTCTCGAGCTTGTGTGTGTGTGCGTCTCATACTTAACATGTCCTGTTTTTGTTCCACGTTGAGTGATTGAAACACAAATAGATGTTCTGGCCTCCTACATCCAAGAGACAACAATGTGTACACAAAACAAACAGGATGTGGTGTTTACACAAAGATACAGAGGTTTTAATGGCTGGCAAACACAAGCAAATAATGTGGACACGGCGCGAGAGAAAATCAACAGGAGGATAATGTGCTGGCTGGGTGCCACGGAACTGTCTGGGAGAGCTGTGGAAATTTCTTAGGCTGAGTCTCCGGGGGTCACGACGGCGCGCTTTGGTGTGCGCACCACACACCACATCACAGCACTCTATGGGGCTGGCCCCAGTGGCTGCGTGCGTGTGGGCGCGCAAGGCGCTGTGACACGTACACTGGCAGGGAAGACAAGAATTTTGTCTTCCCGTGCCGCGGTCACGTGGTTGGCGCGCAGCCAAATGGCAGAGCGGACGGGCCCTGTCATGGCTGCACCACATGAGTAATGAGTAATGCCACATGAGGTCCCATGTGTGAGAATAACTAGAAGTATGTATCTCGGTGTGTAGGATATCTCAATGGCATTAATAAGGAACAGGACAGGTGCATCTTTCAGGGCACAAGGGGTCATATTCTAGAGCTGAAAGGCGGTATAGACTGACGCGAAGGGTGAGAAAAGTTCTTGTTTATTGAGTAGTAGATACACTTGAGACTGGATATCTGCTTGCCGCACTGATCCAATCAAGTCTTAAACCAACAAAAGACAGGGGTGCCCAAAGCTACATCCAATTGACAAAACATATAAAGTAATAAGTATAACGTTTAAATACTTTAATCATAATAATATTTACTTGGTTATTTAGTTAAACCCTTTGGCCAAAGCGTCATAAGCCTGCATACCACGTCAAGGTATAACCAAAATGAATGCAGGTCCTAACACTAAAACGTGAATGTGACGATAGCTTTGAGACAGGCTATTAATAATACACACCAAATATAACTGGGTTGAACTGAACGAGACTTAGATATGATAAAATGTAATTTATTCCTTGAAAAAGGTGAACACACGAGATATACAAATAACAGACAAAATATGGACACTCACTTAAGATGGAAATGATGAAACAGTCATAATTCTGGACTGGCAGTTCATACAGCAATCTTCAAAATCACCAAGACACGAAAGACAATAGCCATAGGCTGAGCCTGGTTCTTATACAATTATTTCCCATTGAACACAACCTAAACCCTGCCCATCTCATAAATCAGTGGAGAGGTTGACAGAGAGGTTGACAGTTTTCCTCAGAGTAAAACTCCTCCCACCCAAGGACATTTAAAAACTGCTTTTCCTATCTAAATAACATCATAACTTCAGTTCAGTAGTACTTACTGGCACGTGAGACATATTAATACATTCCAAAACGCATGACACTCCCAATAAGACTAAATATTACCGTGTAATATTAAAATTAAGAGAGATATTAATATCTGTCTCTTAGTACCGGCTAGACATCATGTGTCTGTAATCCTTATGTGCGAATCAGTCCCACGAATACACATATGTAGCTTTTAGCACGTTCAGCCGAGGACATCTCATAATATTCTTATATTTAATAAGGTCACTCATTCTGATATCTCCTTGGGTAACCGCACCCCTGGCCCCCATAAAGAAATCCTTTGAAGCTGGGCTGTATTTCACACCCAATGCCCCAGCCTGGGTCCTAGCTGTCTCTACCAGCCAGATGTGTTAACATACACCAAACCCCCTCTGTACTTTTTACACCCAACTTCAATCAAGCCTTTTGAAGCCCAGATATTTCTGAAAAGACACCACACATCCTAATGTATTTTCCTAAACTGCAGCTCATTAACCCCTTAAGCACCAGTGTGTGTGGTGCAGACACTGGCCCAGAAACAATACATTTATACAGAGGAATAAACAGTTGGAGGGCTGAAGCAAGGCAAAAACACATTACTGGACCCCAGTCCAGTTAACCCCTTGCTTCCCAGGTGAGAGTAGAGGGTGGCCAAATGGGGTGTAACCCCTTTAATCCCGGGCCAAATCCCCTATCTCTTGACAGTGAACCCTTCCTTTTACCTCTGAATGAGGGGGAGCAACCACAGTGAGTCCTGTGCATTCAGCAAAATGGTAGAACCTCCCAAGTTAAAAAGGTGGGGAAGGGGGAGCTCTGGGGGAGGGGTCACTTACCTCCAAAAGACTATTACCAGTCAGGAACTAAATTAACACACACATTCCCAACACGCTCTAACTCCAACACCCACCACATTATACATGTGTGTGTGTTTATAAAGTCTTAACCCAGACATTATAGTATAATAAAGTGGTTTATTTGCAGGTTGCAAACGCACAAAGTTTCGGGGATCACCCTTCCTCAGGTGCAATATATATGATGTAAATGATATATGGGATCCCAGCCACTCTTCAACTGCCTGCACCTTACAAACAAAAAGGACACCCACTACAATTATCTAACAGGAGTGCGGTAAGAGCCAAAACCTTTATCTTGACTGTGGAGTAGTAGTAGATACACAGAGTAGTCTCCCAGCTGTGTTGAGAGTAAATACAGTCAAAGAATTAGAAAATGCTGACATAAAGGAATTAAACCGCGGGGAAAGAAGGAAGTGGGTCAAAGTACCTTTATCTACTATAAACTTCTAGTTTGGTATACCCTTGTCAAATGTTAGAAATCCCTTTTCCACTGAGAAAAGATCATGTTTTTTTCTGCCGGGGCAATTCCCTAAAAATGGAGACAGAACAAAAACTGCAGTTAGTGATTTCATATGAAAAAAAAAAGCCATTTAAATTCAGGAAGAAAATCTCTATCCCCTCTCTTCAAACCGAACATGCTGCACCATATGATAGTACTGAGTCTCTCTATACACGTTCACATTCCAGTGCACCCTCTTCCTAGAGAAAATACAATTTACATAAGTCCTGGTGACTCCATTGCCAGGTCTGCCAAGTTGAGTTTGATAAATGCAGTCGATTTGCTGTCCAGCAATAATAACCAGTGGAGTGTCTTTCCCAATTCTGGTGTTGGGACAGCGGGTGACTTAGTATGTTTTGGAGGGTATGCATTGTCCAACAAAAAGAAACATTGGAAGATCATACTCGTTATTGATTGAGAATGGTAGCATGTTCATTTTTACACCTTTCTAGGTGTCTCTGGGTTGTTTGCGTCCAAACAGTACCAAAGGGGTCACGGCTGAACACGTTATGCTGACGGCTTCCTTCATATGGATGGGTACTGATACTGATACTGATGTGAGTGTGACCCAGATGCTTAGGCCCGTTCTATAGTGCCGCGCTCGCGCGGAATTTTAGTTGGCTGACGTGAGTCAGCCTTTCTATAATGGCGCCACTCGCGCGCACGGCTGGGAGCAGGGAGCCGACAGACAGCGGGGAAGACGGGCAAAATAATCTTTTTGTGCCGCTACCGGTGCTGAAATGTTTGTATGTATGCATGTGTATGTGTGTTTATGTGTATGTATGTGTATGTGTGTTTATGTATGTGTGTATGTGTGTGTGTATGTATGTGTGTATGTATGTGTATGTATGTATGTATGTGTATGTATGTATGTATATATATGTGTGTGTATGTATGTGTATGTATGTATGTATGTATATATATGTGTGTGTGTATGTATGTGTCTGCCGTAGTTAATACATATTTTATTTTTACGAAAGTGTTTTTGTTTTATTTAATAAATAATAAATTACACATTACATACACACAAACACACATATACATACACACACACATAATACCTTCACACATCTCACAGCTCAGCATACACACGAAAAGCATGCGCACAGCCGCAAACAGCAGAGAACGGCCCTTAGACCCCACACCTCATGTCATTGTGTCCAGCAGGAATATCCGGTATTTAGAGCAATCTGAAACTCACCCTCCGCCCTTGTCCAGGCAGGATATATAATGTGAAAAATCTTTCGATTTCCCATTACCTTCATGGGAAAAGTCTTTCGTTGCCGAAAAGTGCGTGATGTGTCTCGTAGGAAGATATAGTTCTGTGTCTGTTCATTAAATATATATTGTAGGATTTCCAAGGAGAAATCGAGCCACTTTTATGCCAGATGGGCTTACAAAGTATTACAGGCCCCGAGCGAAGAATTAGAAAAAAAAGTCATTAAAGTACATATTTATCAGAACATTTTGAAAATATTTGAGGTGTTCAGGCACGGTAACCAATTCTTGGCTGCAACAATGGAGCAGGAAATGTACATCCTGTTTTGCAGCCAGGAGCTGCTTAGTGCCACGTTGCAATGTTATCAAAATACCATGAGGCAATGGCACCCATTGTTTGTAGTGGCTGCATTTGCCATGGGGACAGTTTCCACAGAGGCTTACCACAGGGGTCAGCGGTAAACTTCTCTCATTCTTTTGCTTCTGGCAAAGTAGGTTGACATAGCAACTCTGCTCATCTCCTTTCCATTGTCCCGGAGATAACAGCCCACACAGCTACATGAGCTGTGTCTGTATATAGAGAATACAGTCCCAGATAATCTGAGGCAGATTAGTTCCAGGGTCTGTCATGGGAAGATGTGCCAGTTTCCTGTGCATGTATGATAGGGGGCCAATTAACCTTCTCACTGCCAGAGGAGCATAGCATGCGCTGTAGACCCCTCTGTTTGCGAAAGGGTTAAAATGATTGTTTCCCCAGTCTTACTGGCCTGTAATTTAGGGGAACTCAACTCCAGTCCTCAAGCCCCCCCAACAGTTTTAAGGATATCCCTGCTTCAGCACAGGGGGCTAAGTCTACGACTTGTGCTGAAGCTGTTATACCCTTTAAACCTGGCCTGTTGGGGGGCTTGAGAACTGGAGTTGAGCCCCCCCCCCTGCTGTAACTAACATACAATTATTTTCCTACATCACAGGGTTTTGGGGGTGGGGGTACAGCATTTTGTTTGGCAAATAATTGCAGCCTATGTATTTTCCCATCATTTTAATCCAAACTATAACAAAATAGAGCAAATATCCCAAAGCGAGATACAGAAACCTTCCAAGCGGCACACGTGATATGTATCACAAATACAAACATGTATTGGTACACAATAGATCACAGCGCACAAAATCTAAAAACATTTGAAACGTAAGTAGTGTGAGATCAGATACCCTTACCTAATCCTAAATATTAGGATGCAATATGAAAACAGTTAATAATGCACCAATGGTAAATCCATGAGTCAAACCAAAAGGGTCCACACATGGAGTAACAAAAGTACCCGGGTACTAGAAAAGGCCACAATACTATACAGACTTAGTGCTAGCCATATATAGGAAGTAACATGATATCACTCAGTACTATGGGTAATAGGAACCATGCCTATATGCGAGTATAGTGTAACGGGTTTTCTGGACTAGCCTGACCCACCCAATCTCATATTGGCCCCTGTGGTCTAACCAGTCCCCATTACAGTGTGATGTCTGGTGGTGCACCTGTTGGCCACAGGACTCCTGAGTCTCCCGCATGATGTTGTGTTGGGGATTTGCCAACCAAGACGGCAGCTGAGGTAGTGTGCTTGAGTCCTACCTAGATCCAGTGCAGCGTCTCCACCTCATCAGGATCCCAGCTTGAGCTTGTGGATGGTCCTGGTGAGGAACTCCTCTGTGGTGCTTCTCTCTGTGCAATTACTCCACACTCACACACGAGAGTATAGTTCAACAGGGTCATCTTTATTGAGGGATGTGGGCTAGCTGCCCCTTGCAGTGAGTGTTCCTTAGCCACACATAATTGTTCAGCAGCTTCCCTCTGAAAGGTATATTCCTCCTTGATTAGGGATTCCCTATCCCCGTAGGGGTATCTACCCTGTGCCAGGTCCCTGGTCACAGTCTCATAATTCCGCAGCCTATAACATAATCACTCTTCGCTCCTTCCTGAACTGGGAAGAACCTATTACCTAATCCTAACTTTTTGATCAGTGCTGTGCCTTATGTATCCTCTGGGGGCTGGCACAACTCTGACATCACTAACCATGGAGTCAGAGCCTGTGACCACTCCCATCCATACATAGGGCACCTCACCAGGGTGTGAGGGCAAACCTCCATGATTACTGCTGGCATGCCCATAACTTACCAGGCCTTACTGTCAGCAGGAGAGATGACTGCAGCCATTTTACAGCATGGCTACAATAGAAAAAACGATATTCCTTAGATATCACCGCAAAGTCCGCAGATAGTCATCCGTTATAATGAAAGTCCCAAAAAAGTACTCAGGAAGATGGCGTCAGAAGATAGTAGGACGCCAGAACCTCCATGCTGCAAAGGAGTGTCTGCTCTCCACTGTGAGCTACTGGGGTCTTTCTATATCGTCCGTGACGTACCCCTTTTTTTTTTGTATTCAAGTTTTTGATAAGGTTAATCATTTATTACGCTTTGCTTGTAGTGCCCCCGTTGGTGCTTTTAATTTAACCCAAACTAGTTTTGCAGTGTGGAGGTGCAGGTGTATAATATTAGCGTATGTTCATTAGAAAATGAACTGCAGATTTGCTTTGCGGGCCTTGGGCAGATAATGGGTAGAAGAAGCGCAGTATGGGCAGGGAGTACGCAGAAGGCAGCATGGCATGGCACACCATGTGTGGTGCCTATGAGGATGAATTAATTATCTTCATGCAGAGTGAGGGATATCCATGTATGACGTACCACTGCTACAGACTTTGCTTTGGGCCCATTCATCTTCCCAATGACATCACTGCTGAACATTTGAGCTTTTGATATTGCAAATATTCACGAGGGCGGTGCAAATTCACAGTGCATTGTGCCCCGTCTTCTTTTCACCATGGTCACCTGACATGCATTGATTTGCTTGTTTTCCTTTGGTTTTTTTTTAATACCCTGGCTAATATAAAATACAGAAAGTCCATAAGCAGCTTGCAAGCTTACTGTACGTCTAGTTTGTAGTTCTGGAACATCTGGAAGTGCAAAAAAAAAATATTGTTATTATATTACAATTGCTATTATATTATTAATAATTATCTGTAATGATATTATTCCATTAGTCTTATTTTGATATTCCTAGCCTATATAACCATGAGTCCTCTCTAGAATGCACACTGAGGATGTAGTATGGATGGTGAAATCAATATCTGTTATACAGTTTATACAATTCCTTGATAATGGCATTTTTAAAACGTTTAGCTTCTTTGATATCAACTGCCTCTGTGGCACTGAATGAGTTAAACCGAGAGTGTTATTTATAATGAATGGGTTGCATCAGTCGCAGGTATTTTGATAAGAAGGGGGTCTCACATATGGGATTTAAGGAAATCAGACATGGTTCTCCTCTTGCCCTTCTCCTTTCCAAAGCATTATCTTATTTGGTTTAAGAGATACATGCCACTAATTATATACATTAAGCTTGTCCTTCAGCTAGCCTTTTTATTCGATATTCGTACAACAGTAAGTATATCATTCACCATGTTATCAATAACAACATTCATAAAGTGAAGGGTTAATTATCCTCTTCTGTCCAGTTTAAATGATGTGTGTGTATCTATATATCTATCTTTCTTACTCACTGCCCCACACCTCTGGAATGTCCTTCCCCTCAATATCCGACTGACTCCCTCTATCTCCACCTTAAAACCTATCTAAAAACACACCTCTTTAATGAAGCACATGGGTGCTCCGCTGGCTGATACTATACATCTCAGATGCACTGCCCTTAACCCCCTGCAGATGCACTTAGCAGAACACCCTCCTCCTGTCTCTGTAAGTTCTCCCTAATTACCACTTAGATTGTAAGCTCTTCGGGGCAGGGACCCCACTTCCTAATTTTACTATTATGTCTGAAGCTCTTATTCTGATTATGTGCTATATTATTGTCACGTGTATCACTGCTGTGAAGTGCTATGTACATATATGGAATTATATATATATAAAAATATATATATATACACACAGTACACACAGTGTACACACACTATACACACTATACACACTACACACACACACTGTTCTGGAGATAATATAATGTATAGATAATGTTCAGGAGATAATACAATGCATACATGATGTTCTGGAGATAACATATATAGAGAATGTTCAGTGATACATTGTTGCAAAGCATTATGACGCGCCAGAGTAGAGTTCCTGCAGTTGTGACGTCACAGAGGTGGGCGTGGCTCCGAAGCAGGGTCCAGCCCAATAGGGAGACGCGTGCGCCCTGACTCCGTGTGATCCGGGCTCTCAGCTAGTGGGTGATGCGGCGGAGCTGCCCCCGGAGGGGAGGAGCCCGGACAAGCAGCCTGACACCCGCGGGAGGGAGGAGCCCGGACATGCAGCCTGACACCCGCGGGAGGGAGGAGCCCGGACAAGCAGCCTGACACCCGCGGGAGGGAGGAGCCCGGACAAGCAGCCTCACACCCGCGGGAAGGAGGAGCCCGGACAAGCAGCCTGACACCCGCGGAGGGAGTAGCCGCGACCGTCGCCTGACCACCCTCGGAGGGGGCGCCCGACAAGCAGCCTCCAACCCCGAGGAGGAGCCCGGACAAGCAGCCTGACACCCCCCCCCCTCCTCCTCCTCCTCCTGCCCTAGAGATGCAGCAGGTACATGATGCTGGGAGAATTAACTCCTCTCACTGCTTAGCTATATATACATGATATAGTCACACACATATATATATATATATACACACACACACACACGATATAGTCACACATATATACACACACATATATACACACACACATACATGATATAGTCACAAATATATATATATATACAAATATATATATATATACACACACACATACATGATATAGTTACACATACACACACACACACACACACATACACACACACATGATATAGTCACACATATATACACACACACACACACACACACACACACCACCCAACCACACACACACACCAGATATAGTTACACATCTCACACACCACACACACATGATATAGTTACACACAACACCACACACCACACACACACACCCACACCCCACACACACCCCACACACACACACCACCGTCCCCTCCCACATGAAGCATATAATATACATGTGATTGGATTATACATCACTAAATTGCATAATATATACACACACCCCTAAGTCATTGTATATACACACACACTGCATACATTCCCACTCCCAGCTGCATACAGTGACTGGGCATTGGAACACACACACACACACACCACACACACACAACACAACCCACACACACACACCACACACCACACACAACCCCCCCCCCCCCCCCTCGCGTAGTTAGCGCCGGGCGCCATTTCATGCTCCGCAGAGGGTCGGCGCTGTCCTGGCTCTGCAGCGGAGGGCAGCATGTCCCGCAACTCGACTGGCGTACGGGGGGTTTGACCCCACTGGCCGGCCGGTAACGGGGGTCCGGATTGCGCCCCTTCCTGCCGCCCGCAGCGCTGCCTGGAAGCCTGGTTGCTGCTGGCGGTGTCGGTGCTGGAGTCGGGGTTTCCCTGTGGAGGATCCGCCGGGGGGGCAGGCAGCGGTCCGGAGAGGGGGAGCCCCCAACACCCGCGGGGCGCCCGGAGAGCCTGGGCAAGAACCTGTTGCTGGTGGTGCTCTGCCTACCTTGGGGTGAGGTTGGCTTCAAGTTTGCACCCAGACTGTCATACCTTCTAACCCCTGCCATGTGGTGACCTTCTCAGGCAAGTATAGCAGCCCAGTGTCCCCCCATCCCCACCCTGCTTCCCCCGTCCCCCCCCAGTCCCCCCCCCTGCCCCCCCCCTTCCCCCCCATTCTTCCCCCCCCGTCCCCCCCGGCTTTTCCCCCACCCCGTCCACCCCCCCCCACTCTTCCCCCCCCTGTCCCCCCCCTTCTGCCCCCCCCAGTCCCCCACCCTTCTGTCCCCCCCATCCCACCCTGCTGTGCCCCCCCCAGTCCCCACCCTGCTGTGCCCCCCCCTCCCCCGTTCCCCCCCCGATCCCCCCCCTCTGTTCCCCCCCATCCCACCCTGCTGTGCCCCCCCAGTCCCCACCTGCTGTGCCCCCCCCCCCCATGCCCCACCCTGCTGTGCCCCCCCCCCAGTCCCCACCCTTGTGCCCCCCCCCCCCCAGTCCCCCACCATGCTGTGCCCGCCCCCCCAGTCCCCACCCTGCTTGTCCCCCCCCCCCGTCCCCCCCTAGGTCCCCACCCTGCGTTGCCCCCCCCCAGTCCCCACCCGGCTGCTGTCCCCCCCCCAGTCCCTCCTCTCCCCCCCGTGCCCCATCCACTCCCCCGTCCCCATCTGTTCCCTTCTCCCCCCGTCCCCATCCTGCTCCCCCCGTCCCCATCCTGCGCCTTCTCCCCCCGTCCCCATCCTGTCCCCCCGTCCCCATCCTCTCCCCCTTCCCCCTCTTCCCCCCTCCCCCCTCCCTCCTTACCGCTCCCCCTCCCAATCCTGCTCGCCCCCCCGCCCATCCTTCTGTCCCCTAGCCCCCCCAGCCCCATCCTGCTTACCCCCCCCAGTCCCCATCCTGCTGTACCCCCCCCAGTCTCCATCCTGCTGACGACCCCCCCCCCCCCCCTCCCATCCTGCTGTACCCCCCCCTTCTCCATCCTGCTATACCCACCCCCCCAGTCCTCCTCCTGCTGTACCCCCCCCCATCCCATCCTGCTGTACCCCCTCCCCAGTCCCCATCCTGCTGTACCCCCTTCACCCATATCCCCATCCTCTGTACCCCCCCCCAGTCCACCCCTGCTGTACCCCCCCCCAGTCCCCTCCTGCTGTACCCCCCCATCCCCATCCTGCTGTACACCCCCCCTAACCCCCCAGTCCCCATCCTGCTGTAACCCCCCCCTTCCCCATCCTGCTGACTCCCCCCATCCCCATCCGCTGCACCCCCCCAGTCCCCCCTCCTGCGTGTATACCCCCCCCCCGGGCGTACCCCCCCCAGTCCCCATCCTGCTGTACCCCCCCAGTCCCCATCCTGCTGTACCCCCCCCAGTCCCCATCCTGCTGTACCCCCCCATGCCCCATCCTGTGTGACCCCCCCCCAGTCCCATCCTCTGTACCCCCCCCAGTCCCCATCCTGCGTGACCCCCCCCCCCATATCCCCATCCTGCGTACCCCCCCTCCCATCCCTGCTGTACCCCCCCCAGTCCCCCACCGGCTGTACCCCCCCCAGTCCCCATCCTGCTGTACTCCCCCCAGTCCCCCCCTGCTGGTACGCCCCCCACACCCTCCCCCCCCAGTCCCCATCGATGCTGTACCCCCCCCCCCAGTCCCCATCCTGCTGTAACCCCCCCCCAGTCCCATCCTGCTGTACCCCCCCCCAGTTCCCACTGCTGTACCCCCCCCACGAGTACCCAGTCCGCGGTACCCCCCCCAGTCCCCATCCTGCTGTATCCCCCCCCAGTCCCCCATCCTGCGGTACCCTCCCCCCCCAGTGCCCCATCTCTGTACCCTCCCCCCCCCCCAGTCCCCATCCTGCTGTACCCGCCCCCCCCCCCAGTCCCCCTCCTGCTGTTAACCCTCCCCCCAGTCCCATCCTGCTGTACCCTCCCCCCCCAGTCCCCATCCTGCTGTACCCTTCCCCCCCCAGTCCCCATCCTGCTGTACCCTCCCACGCTCCATGTCCCACCATCCTGCTGTAACCCCGCCCCCCCCAGTTCCCATCATCCTGCTGTACCTCCCCCCCCAGTCCCCATCCTGCTGTACCCTCCCCCCCCAGTCCCATCCTGCTGTAACCTCCCCCCCCGTCCCCATCCTGCTGTACCCCCCCCCCCCCAGTCCCCCATCCTGCTGTACCCCCCCCAGTCCCCACCTGCTGTACCCCCCCCCGTCCCCATCCTGGCCCTGTCCCCCCCCCCCCCCCCCAGTCCCCCATCCTGCTGTCCCCCCCCCCCAAACGCACCCCCCCCCCCCCACCCCAGTCCCGGCCTCATTCTTGCGACCGAAGCCACCCCCCCCCCCAGCGTCCCCATCCTGCTGTACCCCCCCCACAGTCCCCCTCCTGTGCTGTACGCCCCCCCCATAGTCCCCCATCCCTGCTTACCGCCCCCCCCAGTCCCCCATCCTGCGTACCCCGCCCCCCCCCCACCCCCATCCTTCGTACCCACCCCCGCACCTACTGTACCTACCCCGCCCCCCCCCCCCCCAGTCCCCCATCCTGCTGTGCCCCCTGGCAGCCATGTATAGTGACACAACAATGTGCCACTGGCTCTTAAGGGGTTAATGTTCGGCTCTGCACCCAATGTGTGAGTCAATATGAAATGCTAGCCCTTTATGCGGTACTATTCCCTCTGTCAGCTAAAGGGTCACTGCTATATAGCACCAGCCATGTATGGATGATGTAGTGTATAACTAATAAGCAAAGGGTGAACAGCACAGAGGGATGCAATGCTAGGGTACAAGTTGTAGATGTATAGAGAGAGGGCTGAAGAGCTTACACTCTACAGGCAAACTTCCAAAGCTGCGATGGCTCTCGCTGAAGAACTTACCAATTACAGCCATATTCTCAAAGCCAGAATGGCCCCTTACGTTTGCGCGTTTGGTTGTGTCACTGAGCAGTGGGACACATGCTTTGGGGGATGTGTGGTAGTAAGTAGCTGGCATTAACATGGAGATAGGCAACATCCATCTAGTAGGTAGCAGATGTGTACGCGATGCTCACGCCATGAATGGGGGGAGGGGGGTGGGTGTGTATGTGCAGTGTACGCAATGTGATGTCCTCATAGTAGCTTTGACGTGAGCCAACTGCTGGGAGCGCAGCATGATCACTGCGCCGTCTCATCCTTATTCATTGTGAATCTATATCCTGCACACGTGCAATACCCAGGTACGGTGATTAACACGCGTGTTGCTAGGACGGGAGATGTGTGTGTTGCTAGGACGGGAGACCTCTCTGATCAACAAGAGCTTCACACCCAAGTGAGAATGAGCAGAGAATGGGGTGGCCCAGCGAATGGTCCCAGTCCGGTGATGGACAGAGGACGGCAGTGTGAAGATGCGCGGTATATACCGGTCACTGCCTGCGGTGAAGGAGAGAGATTTACAGGCGGAAGGGAATATGCATCGTTTTTATGTCATTTCGTGCAGACGGGACTCGCGTGGCTTGTGTTAAAAAATGGGACTTTTTATTGGCAAACGATCCAGTTTTTTTTACGCAGTGCTAACAGTGTACGCTTCGCTTTACACCACTGCAATACAAGGTAAAACGTACAACCAATGTGGATCAGCGTAACAGGTAAATAACATAAGGCAGACCCTGCCCCACAGAGCTTGCAATCTAAGGGGTTTTAGTTGAAGTAGACAAGTGTTGTGTGTTAAGGCCGCAGCACGTGTATGTATTTGATCATTATACCATGCGTGTGTTTAGAACATGCCATGTAATACATTGCAGAGCTATATGCTGCAGGACTGTCCGAGCGGGGGGCTTCTGTTCCCACCGGGAGTAAAAGATCCAGTTCTCCCAGCTGGTCATACCTCAGGACAAAAGCCGGAATTTTTCTCATCAAAAAAAATCTTTTGCTTCTAGAATGAAATAGTTTAAAGAATCCGGAGACATAATGTACATTTATAACTCTGAGGCTTATCAGACATGTCAAGTGATTGACAAATATCAGAGAGTAGATGTTAAACTATTGACAACCAGGGAAAGATGTTGAACTGACCATTGGTTAGAACAGTGATTCCCATCAGGGTGTTCGGGAACCCCTAGGGGGGTTTGTGAGGCATCTCCGAGGGGTTGGCCCCCCAAAAATCTGCAATGGCGGATCCCAGGCACTACAAGGGGGTCCTGAGCCTGTGTGGGAACTGCGCACTTAGTAAGGCCCCAAACTGCACCTTAGCATGGGGGGTATAGCGGTACATTACAGCAGGGGCTTCCTAATTCAGTTCGGCACTGCGTTACGCTTGGCATATACTGCAGGCCGGTCAGAGGGAGCATTACATGTGTGAGTAACAATGTTTCTGTAACGATGCGCTCACCACAAACAAGGCGTGACCGCGAGGCCGAGGCGCGTCTGGAGTGGAGATAGGTCGGGGGTAGGAGAGGTCAGTATGGTCAGTGATACTTGCCGAGGTCTGGATTGGAGAGGTGCGGATCGTCGTTGGTAAGCCGGGGGTCAGGAGCGGAGAAGTGCGGAATCCAAAAAGCAAACAAGGTCAGGCAACACAGGACAATACAGGCCAGGCTCAGACAGGGGGCAAGAAGGACTGCAGTGACCACAGCGCACATACACAAGGTTATGCTCAGCCAATGTGCCCGAGGGCAGGCTGAGCATATATAGGGAGAACTGACCAATGACGAGGAAGCATACTCCCTAGTATGCATGGCTGTGGTTGGCTGATGGAGACAAGGCCGGTGAATCCTATTACACAGTGGAACGGAGGAGATTGCGCACACCGCGCATAGCGCAACGGTGGATCCTTACAGGCTCGTGTCCACATTAACCTGCTAAGTCACCAGAAGCATCGAGCCTGGAATAGAGAGAGCTGCACAGCTTGTAATATTTATTGTCAGTAAATCTAGGCGCATTGTTAGCAGACCTGCTTTGTCGTTTCTTGTACATATCACGATACATACAACAGAGCCGTGTATTTATACTGGGGATATTACATCTAATCATAACCAAACTAGAACGGAATATCTCCTGAATAAGCTTAATTTTGGTGATGGTCACTTGTCCGCCGACCTTTTCAATGTAACTTCTGGCGGAGATCTTTGGAAATATCCCTGGCTACAAACGCAGAGTACGGGATTTAAGCCAAATATACAAAGTGGCAAAACCTCTCAATTACAGCACCACGTGAGAACAGGTTGGCGAGGGTGGGATGAGACCAGCTGTAAGGGGAGTAAAGCAGGAGAGTGGTCTCTGTCCCTGAGGAGGGGACCCAATGGTGCAATCACATGCTGCAGAAAAACACCTTGTTTAAGTAATGAAAGAGGATGTATAATTACTGGAATTTGGGACGTCTCCCCCTATTTAATATGCTGGGAGGGGCCTATGGCTTTTTAAGGAATTAGTTGGTTTGCAAAGCCAGCCTGATGTTGCAACCGTGGAAGTTCCGCACGTTCAGCAGGAAGGCCTCGCCTGGCTCGGGGAACCAAATAAATACAAACCACTGGTTTTTGAAGTGGGAGAACACAGTTCCAAGACACGGCTCCAGCTTACCGGAGACATGCCGGTTTTATCTCCAGGTGCACCAGCCGCATTAGATTGTAAGCTCTTCAGGGTTAACAAATCCACAACTGTTTTTTTGTACCTGCTGGCGGGAGAGCAGCTGGGTGTGGTACCACCTCCATGGAACACTCTCACTAGAACATGTATTTTTCTATTTGCTTTGTGTGTTAAACCACGTCTTGCGTTTCATAGACAAAGGCCCCGGGATGAACCATTTTGCTGCTTTCACAATGTATTGTTAGTTTAAAGCAGGAGTTCTCAACTGCAGTCCCCAAGACTCCCCCCCTCCCCCCAACATGTCCGATTTTAAGGATATCCCAGCTTCAGCACAGGGGCTCAATCAGTGGCTCAGTCGAAGACTGAGCCACTGATTGAGCCCCCTGTGCTGAAGCTGGGATATCCGTAAATCCTGATCTGTTGGTGGCCCTTGAGGACTGGAGTCGGCCAGTCAACGTCTTACCAGCTGATTTAGCCACCGAAGCAGGGATATCCTTCAAACCTGACCTGTTAGGGGGTGTCTTCAGGCCTGTAGTCGAGAACCCCTGGGATAAGGAATTCTTGATCTGGGCTGTAGTAAATGTATTTGGAGTGAAGGGTGTGACCACGGGATTCGAGCTGTTTTCCCAGGTTACCCACGGAAGAAGGGGCGATCACCGCAGGTAGAATGGCGTTTCCTTGATGTCGCATTTTCACAAACCTTATACTCTTGAGTGACGCGTTGCTTCTCTTCACGGAGTCCCGCGTCTGTAGGTTAGCAGAGGGGGGCGGGTATTTGCTAAATTAAAGGTGTCTGGCTGGTTAAATGGAAGAGTTTCTTTTGGCATTTATCTTCAATTTTAATAATTTTCCTCCGCACAACTACACCTTTTAATGAAACAAAGAAAAGCCCGGGCGCTCCCTGATTAAGTTCTTAAGAACAGGGGCAATGTAGCAATGGAATTTACAACCTTATAAACAAAGGTCCCCTCTGGTTCGTCTTCTTGTCCTCTCAGACCCCATAGGGTCCTTATCCAGGATCCTTATTAGTACAGGGATATAGAAGAGAAAGGGGAGCACAGGTTGAAGAATTTGGGGTATCTGGAGTATCTAATTAGATATTTGTGGGTGTGTTTGAAAGATATAATAAATCCTTACACGGCCTTGTTAAATGCTCTCACAGCAAGGTTTGAGACCTGTGGAGCATTTACACAAGGCCGTGTAAGTGATTTATTATATCTTTCAAACACACCCACAAATATCTAATTAGATACTCCAGATACCCCAAATTCTTCAACCTGTGCTCCCCCTTTCTCTCTCTATATCCCTACACCTTTTAATGTAAGAAAGGATCATTATTCACATGCTGTCCGTTTTGTGTGTAATTAACATGTTAACTATGCACCGTAGATCTGAGCCCAAAGTAACCAGGTAATAAATAACACAATGCAAAGTGCTTCCACCAATACAGTCATTTATTGGAATAACTAAAACATTTTGGAAGGACGTGTCTGCTACTCTCAGGATGGACGGGGTGTGGAGCGATGGATTCCCGACACCTGTGGCAGCCAATGGGTTAATCTCTTAAAATACTATTATTATTAACTCAATAGCTTTATATCTCCACTGTCAGAATTCATAAATTGACTCTGGTAACCATTCGCTGCCAGACAGAGAATAATCTGCAGACTGACATGCATATGGCTGCGCTTATAGTGCGGGCGACGTCAGGCTGCGCTTATAGTGCGGGCGACGTCAGGCTGCGCTTATAGTGCGGGCGACGTCAGGCTGCGCTTATAGTGCGGGCGACGTCAGGCTGCGCTTATAGTGCGGGCGACGTCAGGCTGCGGTCGCTGGAAAAATCAAATTGAGATAACTTCCAGCAATCGCGACCAATCCGTCGCTGTCGCCGGCACTATAAGCGCTCACCTTGACGGCGATATAGTAATGATCGTGTGGTCATTGTAAGTGTCGGGTCTTGACATGATTTACATATGGGTTCTGACAATGTACATCGATCACTGTATGTATATATAGTTATATTTGCATAGCGTCATCCATGCATAAGGCACTTTGTAGCAGCAATGTTCCTGACAAAATGTTGGAGACATAATGGGGAATATGTGTGGGAACGGCCAACACCCACCATCAAAAAGAGCAGAAGGAGCAGGGAGTTTCAACACCAGATCTAGAAGTACAGGTTTGACGAGGAATTCCTGCCCAAAATATGGGAAGTGGTCCCAGTTTAATACTGTAGTGAAGATCAAGGAGTATAATTGGTCTTGGGCAGAACCTGATTATGAACCTGATTTATAGGTGCAACCACGCCCAAAAAGTTGTGTACTTAAGCGATGGTTGCACATTATGCAAATGGTGGCGTGCACACCCAAAACCTCAGTGCGGCCGGGGCGTTCTGGAAGATGTATGGATGTGTGAGGGCACCTTACAGAAGGATAACACATAATGGCATTTTAAAGCTGCAGTTCAAGCTATCGTTTAAAAACTATTTAAAAAAAAAAAATCATTCTATAGGTGCATCAATACAATCTACACACTTACAAGTGATTAGCACAGTTGCCGATCAATCCGTTCTCATGTGACCGATCGGCGAAGATTCGGATCGGGGTTCACTAAAAAGCATCTTGGGTCCTCTTCTGCTGCACTGACGGCCACTGTTTCACCAAGTAACTACGGCTTTCTTGGTGCTATGCCCAGGTCTGGAAAAATACACTCTCCAGTCCGGATCGTTACTAATCTGACACCATTGTTTGTTCTAAGAAATTATAACTTCAAGGAAACACCTGTAAATGCCTTCCTATTGAATATGAATGCTTCATCTCCCACTCTGCAAATCTGTGCCTTCCGTGTCTATATTTTGAGTTGGGGGTGGTGGGTGAGGACGGGAGTTGAGCACCCCGATAATAGATCAAGGGGTGGCCAAATAAACATAATAAACACATCTTCCTATGAGTCTAAACCATAAGCATTCTGTAACTGACAGATTAAAATCCTATATATAGGCTCCTAATCAACATGCCTTTAGATTGTAAGCTCTCCGGATCAGAGTCCTCATTCTCTCTTTGTATCCGTTTGTGCATGCCTCGTTTGTATGTAACTCTGTAATTCTCACATCTCTGTACCGCACGACAGAATATATTGGCGCTGTACAAATAAACATTATTATTACTATTATTATATTTCCCAGTGCTTTGAGTGTTCAACTCCAGTCAAATGAATGAGATGAGACGCTCCTCTAACACAGGGGACTAGCCTGGCATATTGGTAAGGCCCATGTTAAGTGGAATATTGGATCCTGTTCTGTGCCAGGAACACATTGCAGATTCCCCAGGGCCCTGCCGTGCAATCTGCCCGTGCCCGAGGCCACACGCAGATAATCGCGTGGGGAGGCACTTATACCAATTAGGGGAGCACCTGCGCTCTCGCAGCACACGCGCGCATATTAATAACTCTGCAGCACTTCTATCTGTATTCTTTCAATAATTCATGTTTAAACTACACTCCGTTGGGCCTCTTGGCTCCGCAGTGCTTTTCCGGCCTAACTGCCAGTGAATTGGGGGCTCGGTGATATTTTCGTGGTTCCTATTTAAAGATGGATTATTAAAATGGCTCCTTCCGTTTTCTGTTCCTGGAACGGAAACCTCCAAACCTTTGTGGGAAAAAAAATAAGTCCCAGAAAACGATTATCCTGGAAAGAAACACAGCTATTTGCCAAAATTTTAATATAGATATATTATATTATATATCCTATGCTCGTATATATATTATATTTATTCTATATATGTTAGAATATTTAACACTAGATTTATATTATAAAATATTAGTTAGTGTTAGGTTATGTGGGTAAAACAAAGTGCACACCCCTCCACAGCAAGCTATATGCAAATGGAAATATTACTGTATGCTCATGCTGCTTCTAGACAGGTCTGCAGCCCCGCCTTTCCCATTCCACATCACCCAGCACACAGCACTTCCACTGCAAGCCGGGATTCTGGGAAATGACTTTAAATGAGCCCACAGTGCTAGGTGTGATAATGGCGAAACGGCGGTTGCAGACCTGCCTAACATCCAGATGAGCATACTGAATATTTCCTTATATTATATATATATATATATATATAGTGTTCGACAAACCTATACATTTGCACGCCCCGGGCGAGTGGATTTAACATTGTGGCGAGCTCCTATTGGCCCAAGCAGCACACGTGTGGTACTAGGTGGCGAGTAGATTTTTTTTTTGTTCGGCGAGCAGATTTTTTTTTGGTGATTTTGTCCACCACTGTATATATTATATATATATATAATGAGAAAAAAACAAAAAACAGGCGCACTCATAGTGTACTGCTGCGGCCAAGTTTATTCGAGCATTTGCCCGTTCTTGGCCGCAGCAGTAGCCTGGCGTGCGCCCGAGAGTGACGGGCGCGTGCCGAAGCAGCGGAAGAGCGCCCTCCGATCGGGGCGCTCTCCCTACCGCTGCCGGGTCCGCCGGGTCCCCCGGAACCCCCTGCCGCTGTCCCGCGATCGCGGAACACCAGGGCTCCCTCGGGGAGCCCTGGACGCGCGTGCAGGGGGCGCAGGCTCCCGAAGACGCGTGACCGCGCGTCTATGACGCGCGGCACGCCGAGGGGCGGCCACTAGCAAGCCGGGAAATCTCCCGGCTTGCGGTACCGGCCACACTCTAATAAAGTGTGTCGGTACTGTAGTAAGGTTAACAATTTTATATGGGACTGGATAAAATATGAACTGCGCACTCACAAACGGAGAAAGGTTAATCGCATGTATGAGAGAAATTCTGGCAGTAAATCCCGATGGTACAGGGATAGTCTCTCCGTCCTTTAAGAGTGAAAGTCCAACGCAATAAAATAAATGAAAATACTCCAAGTAATAACGCCCTATTTATTTTATTGCATTGGACTTTCACTCTTAAAGAACCGAGAGACTATCCCTGTACCATCGGGATTTACTGCCAGTACAGCGCTCGATGTACTGCGAGTGACGAGGCTGACCCGGAAACCTTCCATGCACTCGATGTGCTGTGAGTGACAAGGCTGACCCGGAAACCTTCCATGCACTCGATGTACTGTGAGTGACGAGGCTGACCCGGAAACCTTCCATGCGCTCGATGTGCTGTGAGTGACGAGGCTGACCTGGAAACCTTCCATGCGCTCGATGTGTTGTGAGTGACGAGGCTAACCCGGAAACCTTCCATGCACGATGTGCTGTTAGTGACGAGGCTGACCCGGAAACCTTCCATGCACTCGATGTGCTGTG
>WSYH01000549.1:156345-188806 GCA_036426205.1 Ascaphus truei | reverse complement strand
ACATGGATCAGGCGCTTTTTCTTTTGTTCTAATATATATATATATATATATATATATATATATATATATATATGGAAAGAAAAAAGAAAAAACAGGCGCACACCTAGTGCATTAAAGTATAACAATAGATTTATGGAACATTAAAAACAGACAAATGCCCACTCACAAGAAAAACGATAATATAGTGCAGTTATGAGATTGGCTCTCATATGCCAGTGGTAGCGTCTGGATCAGCAGTAGTGTCTTTTCCTACATACACATGGCGCCGGCACGGCGTGGTCTCCTTCACC
This sequence comes from Ascaphus truei, assembly GCA_036426205.1. Lineage (NCBI taxonomy): Eukaryota > Metazoa > Chordata > Amphibia > Anura > Ascaphidae > Ascaphus > Ascaphus truei. Next base: position 188,516 of record WSYH01000549.1, on the reverse strand, counting down.
GGAAGTGACGTCCACCCGATCTAGTGCCCCGCAAAAGGAAATCCCGCCGGGAAACAAGGTCCTCGTCCGCCTGCCTTTGATCACTGCAACACCAGGGGAAACAAGGATGTATTCGCTCCTCTGTTTGGCTTAGCCGCTCACAACTTGCATCAGTCTTTCTTGGTTGGAAAGTGCCTGCTCTGCATTAGCCACGCCCTACGCGTTTCGTCATGTGATATGACTTCATATATTTATATATATTTAGTAAGAGAAGATAAAGCCCCAAACAAAAGCACTCTAGTATACCTATGGAAGTACAAATTCACAAAATCTTTATTACATGACTGTCACAGAACAAAAGTAAAAGAAAGCAAAGAATGATTAAAACAAGGCATGGATCCCCTGTACGTTAAAGACTTGACATAAATCCTCCTGCAATTAATTCCAAATGGAAGAAAAAACCTGTCAAATACGACAGAAAATAAGCTCTCATGTGCCTGACAAGGTGAACAAATTAGTACAGACAAAAAGCCAAAATTGAAGTGGCTATGGCCAGAAGGTCAAATCACATAATATCAACACATTTTTATCCACACAAAATCTCAAAAATGTCTCAAGTGATGCAGTGTGGCAATATATGATGAGGCCACAGAGTATACAGCCTGGAAAGGCACACCTCAAGAGCTTATATGTAAGTTGTCATACATCACCATATGTCAGGCACACTGCAAAATCATGGAGGAGACATGGAGCAACTGCTCAGAACATGATAACGTGTCCCTAGGGGGGGACAAACCAGGGGGTCCTGCCTACTGCACCTGCTCCTACGCATTTCAGCCAAATGCTTTCAACTGGGAGTGGTGGCCTCCTTTCTCCTATAAAATATATATATATTTATTTATATTTATTTATTTATATTTATTTATTTATATATATTTATTTATTTATTTATTTAGTGTGGGGCTGTTGTGTGTGTTTTCTTTTTATTGTGGGTAGCGGGGGTGGGTGAAGGGGGTATTAGCCCCAACGGTGGTTGTTTAGGGCTTGCGGGTGGGTTGCGGGAGGGCTTAACACCTTCATGACCGTTGCGGTATTAACCGCTACGGTCGTGAAGAGGTTAAGTGCACCCGCAACTCCCCCGCAAGCCCTAAACAAGCAACAAGGGCCAAATACCCCCTTCACCCACCCCCGCTACTCACAATAAACCTGGCACGGCGGGTTAATCCATTCATTGCCTTAGCGGTTAGCCGCTAAGGTAATGAAGTGGGCTTTACATGCATTTTTCCTTCCTCGGATGTATGCCGGGGGGCTCCGGTGCGGTATCAGCTCCGGAGACCCCCGGCATCAATCACAGACAGGAAAAAGGCCTGATTTTTTCTAAGTGTCACCCTTGCCGATGCTTCTCCCCACCAAGCCGCCAACTTTGAGTTGGCGGGACGATTTGCAAAAAAAATGGCTTTTCGAGAGTGCCGATCAGCTCCGATAAGCACCGAAAACATGATCGGGGCTACTAGAATACAGCCGATTTTAAAAAGTGGCGAAAGGTGCCGAAAAGTGGCTTGTCGGCAGCCAGCTGCCGATAATTTTTTATCGGGGAAAAAAAATGCCGATTTTTGCCACTTATCGGCGCTTTCTGAATACCAAAGGCTTTTTGTGGCGAAAAAAAACTTTTCGGCGCTTTGTGCATAGAGCCCTTAATGTAGATTTCGATGTTAATGCTTTTTTAATGTAAGACTCTTTGATGACCTATTTTATGTATGGTCTACTTTTTGTTTTATCATACAGAACACCACCTGTTTTATTGGTTCTGTTCTTTATTGCATTTTTCTGGCTGTTTATTCAATATACTTTTTTTAGGCTATTTCTCTTAATCACCTATGTTTCAATATACAACTCAACCCCATTATAGCGTGATCTGCTTAAAACGCAGTTTGAGCGTGGACCCAGAATTTTATTTGTACACACACACACTACACACACACTGCACACACACTGCATACACACTGAACACACTGCACACACTGCACACACACTGCATACACACTGAACACACTGCACACACTCACAGCACACTGCACACACTCACAGCACACTGCCCACACCTCACAGCACACTGCACACACAGCACAATCACAGCACACTGCACACATTCACAGCACACTGAACACATATTACAGCACACAGCACACACTTCACACACTCACAGCACACTGCACACACTCACAGCACACTGCACACTCTCACAACACACTGCACACACTCACAGCACACACACAGCCCCCCCTACCTCCTACCTTTGGTGTCAGCTGCTGGGGCATCGTGGGGCTGCTGGCGGGGATCATGCGGGGTTGGGGGGAGATTGGTGCAGGGCTGTGGGGGGGATTGGTGCGGAGCTGGGGGATCAGTGTGGGGCTGGGGCGGGGATTGGGGCGGGGATCAGTGTGGGGCTGGCGGGGGATCAGTGTGGGGCTGGTAGGGGGGATAGGTGTGGGGCTGGGGATCGGTGGGGGGATCGGTGTGGAGCTGCTGGGGGAAGTGAGGCTGCTGGGAGAAGTGAGGCTGCTGGGGGAAGTGCGAGGGGAGTTACGGTGGCTGCTGGGGGACGTATAGGGCTGCCGGATCCTCACTCCACCTCTTCCCCCTCCTCCCTCATCCCCCCTCCTCCCGATCGAGCGTGCTGTGGCCCTTTTTTTGTAAAATTAGCGCGACCCCGGTTAGAGTGTGGTCGGATCGGGTGGCCCCTGAGGACCGCGCTATAACAGGGTTGACCTGTATAATGAGTATAATAAGCTGTAGGCAACTTATTAGCTCAGGGCTTTCAAGTTTAGATAGCCTCTTTATATGTGTGCTCTTTATAGTACAGTATAGCATTGTCTAGTCAATCTATTGCTATAGCAGCTCCACTGTTAGTTGTGAATCTGCACGGAGCCTTCTGCTCGTGCAGGAGACACCTCCCATTGGATGTGGTGCCTTGGGGCGGGCGCTACAACAACAGATGTCTGTGACATGCAGGCGCTTCATGGTGGAACGAAGCGCTCGCCGCACAGGACGAGTGACGTCACACGTTTGTGACACGCAAGCGCTTAGCATTAGAACGCAGTGCTCGATGCGCTGAACCAATGATGTCACTAAGGGAGGAAAATAGGCATGAATTGAAATGTTTTAAGGGAGAGGACACAAGGGACAGGATCAGAACACCTCTTGAAGAAGTCACGTCTGACGAAACGCGTAGGGCTCCATTGCAGAGACTAAGTACAGTCTACTGAACCAGAGGGAGTGAAGGATCACCCAGGACATCTGTACCCTTATACAAAGTGACTCTATGTGGATGGCCACCATGAAGGCTTGCTAGAATAATGGTTTCTCCAGGACTGAACCACCCACTAACTGACCCTGAGGGTTCTACTGACTACATTAGCTTACTTACCTGTAAGTGTTTGCTATTTTTTTTATTATTGCTTTACATAAACTTTTCTTCATTATCCCTGTGTCCTCTGCTTTCCTTTGCCGGGAGTATCCTGTCCTTCCAATGACGACCCATTACACCATATACGTTAAGTAATATTACACTGTTTTTTTCTGTTTTTTTATATTCTTCTGGATGAGAGTGCGCACCGGACCATTTTTTGCTAGTACAACTATAGTGGATTTGGATCGGACCCACACATTTGCAGCACCCATCACAGGACTACCGACGACCATAACATTTATTATTAAGTATACACTGTCTAAATATGCAGTAGCTTTGCGCTCGATTTCTTGTTCTCACCAGGAAAAAAAATACACCTAATACCCCCAAAGTGGAGGACAAGATGTGGCATTCCTGTAATCAATCCTACCCTTGCTGTCCTATGAGGATACGAATAAGGATGAAGATATCCTTATGGGAAACCTGAACCGAGTCACACCCACAAAACACCCCAAGAATGTTGGAGGTACCTAAACTCGGTACGAACCGAACAAACAGGTCTCTATGACCCTGAATATTCCTGCCAGCTAACGCAACTGCAAGAAAAGCCTGCCGGATACAGTGAAGCTACTGAAGTTTCAAATCATGGACGGAGACCCCAGTATCCCTAATGGGACAGAGTCGTCCAAAACAAAAAGGCAGAAAAAGAAAAGCGGTTCTTCACTTACCATTGAAGCAACAGACATATCCACAGATCCGATAGACAAAAAGGGGGTCCGAGATGCCATGCAGCTTAGAGAAAATGGAGGATTCATCACACGGATGACAGAATATCCAGAGGGCCCAAGACAGAAGTCGTCTAACCCAAAGAACTGCCTGTCCAGTGCCAACAGTGAGGAACCCTCAACCGACCAAACCAGGGAAGCGGAGCCGGAACCAGTGAGTGACAATCCCTTGACCAGCCATGAAGATGCACTGCAGGCTGCCAGGCATAATTGTGTTCTGTACACAAAACACAACTGAAGCTTACCGCTCAACCTTCATACATATATATTTATATTTTTATTCTCATAATAGTAGAAAGTGGTGCATAGGGAATAGGCACTAAACAGAACAGGATTATCCAGTCAGGGAAGACCAGATGGAAAAGTATCCCCAATGTTTGCACTCTACTTAAACAAAACAAAGGTAAGTATATTAGATAAAATAATTGATTATTTACATGAAGGCGTATGGGCAAAGTGATACATATCACACGCGAAGAGACCGGTCAGTAATCTTCAGTTAATCAAAAACAATAACATTTTAATTAATCAATACGCATTTTGCTCAATAATAAACAAAGTGAATTTTAAAACACCTTTTGGTGAGATGTGAACCACGGATATAAAGTGAATAGGTATCCAAAAATATTCTACTGGCATCTAATAAACCCCTATTTTATCACCAGTCATTAACCTGGGATTGTCCCTCAATAGGGTTAATCCAGATTGTATCCTGTTGGGAGTATAGCATCCAGACGGAATAGAAAAGCATATAATTGTTAACAAAGCTTATCATACTGCTGCGCCAGCCTTTATTTTACAACTTCTCGGGGGAGTAGTGTTTGCATCTTCTGAATTCCACGCGCAATAAATTGGGTATCCCCGCATTCATGCCGCATTCACGCCGCCCAGCACCCGCGGTTGATCCGAGGTTGATCTGTTTAATTATATTGGTTCGTATTTAATTGGTGGCAATTCTTCGCGTATCCGCCAGGTGGCAGATATTCATGAATTGTAATGAATTCTAATGTGCTAAAGTAATGTATCTACTTGCAGGTGTTTAAAAAAAAACCACAGTGGTCCATTGTGAATTGACCTTGTTACTGAAGAAGTTACAATACTGTATCAATTTAGAGAGAGGAGAGAAGGCGCCGGGGTCTGAGGCGGTGAACTTCTTTATACGCTGCTGTGCTTTCCAAGTCCTGGCGGATACTAAATGAGATATCTCTATGGGGCAAGGCCTGCTTTGTGTCTGCTTTCCGAACCTCTACCTGTGGGGCTGTCTTCTACCCGTTCGTCGCTCTGTCGTGTTGTATTTCTGACATTCAGAGGAGAACGCAACTAATTTTATTTAAAACCAGAGACAGCACATAAAACACAGACAAAGCTCAGTTTTAGCACATCCAGTGAAAATCATACACGGTTCAGTGCCTAAATATATATGTATAAATATCTATTAAGTAAAATGGTCTTTTAGTTTGACATTTTTGGCCAAAATTGTTGTAAGCCCCTGAGCCAAAGTCACGGCAGACCACAATTCAGGGGTCCCTAACGCTAATATAAATTCTTAATAACCTGTGTAATAACAGGAAGAATGATTTATAGTAAATCTGTCAATATAAGTTGCAAAGTTCTAAGTCTGATTGAAGCCTTTATTAACCTGTACATTACCAGGAAAAGCACTCTGAATTAGAGTTGTCAAAACCATCCTGCAAGCAAACAAGTTCCCCTGTGTGGAAGATGCTATGGAGTGAGCCCTTAACCATGTAAATGTGGGAGGGGGTGAGCTTAAATTAAGTAGGAGGTTGCCAACCTCCAATCAGCCAGGACTAGCTGAAACACAATTGTAAAATATACTGGACACCTAACAAGCTCCTATTGAACCCCCAAAATAACCACAACATATATATAAGCATATGAGGGTCACAGAGGAGTGCTACTGAGCCTGGCAATATATATTTAAAACCAGAGACAGCACATAAAACACAGACAAAGCTCAGTTTTAGCACATCCAGTGAAAATCATACACGGTACAGTGCTTAAATATATATGTATAAATATCTATTAAGTAAAATGGTCTTTTAGTTTGACATTTTTGGCCAAAATTGTTGTAAGCCCCTGAGCCAACGTCACGGCAGACCACAATTCAGGGGTCCCTAACGCTAATATAAATTCTTAATAACCTGTGTAATAACATGTATGATTTTCACTGGATGTGCTAAAACTGAGCTTTGTCTGAGTTTTATGTTCTGTCTCTGGTTTTAAATATATATTGCCATGCTCAGTAGCACTCCTCTGTGACACTCATATGCTTATATATATGTTGTGGTTATTTGGGGGGTTCAATAGGAGCTTGTTAGGTGTCCAGTATATTTTACAATTGTGTTTCAGCTAGTCCTGGCTGATTGGAGGTTGGCAACCTCCTACTTAATTTAAGCTCACCCCCTCCCACATTTAAATGGTTAAGGGCTCACTCCATAGCATCTTCCACACAGGGGAACTTGTTTGCTTGCAGGATGGTTGTGACAACTCTAATTCAGAGTGCTTTTCCTGGTAATGTACAGGTTAGTAAAGGCTTCAATCAGACTTAGAACTTTGCAACTAATATTGACAGATTTACTATAAATCATTCTTCCTGTTATTACAGAGGTTATTAAGAATTTATATTAGCGTTAGGGACCCCTGAATTGTGGTCTGCCGTGACGTTGGCTCAGGGGCTTACAACAATTTTGGCCAAAAATGTCAAACTAAAAGACCATTTTACTTAATAGATATTTATACATATATATTTAGGCACTGTACCGTGTATGATTTTCACTGGATGTGCTAAAACTGAGCTTTGTCTGTGTTTTATGTGCTGTCTCTGGTTTTAAATATATATTGCCATGCTCAGTAGCACTCCTCTGTGACACTCATATGCTTATATATATGTTGTGGTTATTTTGGGGGTTCAGTAGGAGCTTGTTAGGTGTCCAGTATATTTTACGCATCTAATTTTATCAATGAAGAATCGAGGCGGCATCCACCCCTGGGATGTCTAACTGAGCCAGCCAAGGTGCCCAGACTTTTAGGTTATTTGTGCCGGAGTCATTAATCAAACTTGTTAATTGTTCCATTCGGCAGATGTGCCAAATCCTGTTTCTGATCTTAGGGATAATTTGGATATCTTGCTGCTTCCATAATGCTGCGATCTCGCACCTCGTGGCTGTAGCAAAATGCGCGATTAATTTGTGTGCTGCATTTGACAGATCCTGGACCCGTCTGCCCAACAGGAACACCCACGGGTCCAGGGGGATCTCCAAACCGAGAATCCGCTGTATCCAGTCTCTAATTCTTCCCAAATAGGGGCCACTCTTGTGCAAGACCACAGCATGTGTCGCAGATCTGCCACCTCCCCGCACTGTTTAGGGCAGAGCGGGGAGTAGCCTCTAACGAATTTAGCTAAGCGAGTTGGGGTGTAATACCACCGCATAAGGACTTTATATGCGTTCTCCTTTAAAGTGGTACAGATTGAGCTTTTTGCTGCTGGTTGAATAATTCTGTCCCATTCCTCGTCCTCTAACGTCTCCCCTAAGTCCGCTTCCCATTGCCTAATGTAGTACAGTCTGTTTTCGTTGGGCGTCGCTAGACAGATCACTTCCCTGTACATTCTAGATGTAAGTCCCCTTGTGTCCGTACCTCTGGAACACAGCTGCTCAAAATTAGTTAGTGCCGGTCTGATTGGTGTTTTATTGTAAAAATCTCTGATTTGAAGGTACCTAAAGAATTCACTGTTTGGGATAGCTTTAGAGGCTTTAATTTGCTCAAATGATTGTATAGATGTTGTACCCTCCAGATCTTTAAGGCGGGTTATCCCCTTCCTAGTCCAATTTAAGATGTCCTTACCATTCAGTCCTGGAGCGAAGTCTGGGTTGCCAGCAATTGGTGTCATGAATGAGTTTCTAGTAGTCAACGTACAGCTAAATTTAGTGGCCTCCCAGATTCTTAGTGAATTGGCCATGGTCTGCAGCGGCATTTGCATCTTGCGTACCCCTTTTTTGGGTAGCCAGATTAAGTTTTGGAGTTCGATCGGTGCACAACACTGCTTCTCCAACTCTACCCATCTCCGTAAGCTTGGGTCTGTGTGCCATTGGAGAATCTGCCCTAATTGGGCTGCTTTGTAATAAGCCTGCAAGCAAGGCACCACTAAACCTCCTCTGGTTGTGGGTCGCTTTAAGATACCCTTAGCAATTCTTGGACTTTTCTTATTCCAGATAAATTTCATGATTTGTGACTGTAAGGAGAGGATGTCAGCTTGTACCAAAGGGATAGGGAGACTCTGAAAATTATATAACATCCTTGGGAGGAGGTTCATTTTCACGCTATGTATCCTCCTAATCCACGAAATACTCCCCTTCATCCAAGTCCTGAGATCCTCCCCCAATGTCTTAATTACCCTGGGAAAGTTTGCTTTATATAGCGTTTTGTAGTCCCTTGTGAGAAATACCCCTAAATATTTAATAGCGGAGGCTTGCCATTTAAAATTAAAATTGAGGTCAATCAGTTTTTCTACTTCTTTTGGTAAATTGATATTGAGGGCTTCGAATTTAGACTGATTGATTTTAAACCCCGAAATTTGGTTAAATTTACCCAGGATGTTGAATACATTTGGGAGAGACATGAGAGGTTTGGATAATGTTAGAATAACATCATCGGCATATAGGGCGGCTTTGTGCATCTGATTTCCGACTGGGATTACTAAGATGTCTGGGCTCTTTCTAATGTGTGCCGCTAAAGGCTCTATGCACAAGGCAAACAGCAGTGGCGACAGCGGGCACCCCTGCCTAGTTCCGCTCTTGATTGCAAATTGGTCTGAGGGGAACCCCTGATGTCGCACTCTCACTGTAGGGCTTTCGTATAAGGCGAGGATGGCTTGCAGGAGGCGTCCCTCAAAGCCAAATGCTCTCAATGTTTCTGTTAGGTAGGGCCAGTCTATCCTATCGAAGGCTTTTTCAGCGTCCAGACAACACCATGGAGTGTATGTTTTTCTTTTGGGCCAAATCAATCAAATCAATGATTCTCCTGGTGTTGTCTGCCGCCTGCCTCCCGCCGATAAACCCTACCTGATCCGTGTGGATCAACCTGGGAAGGACAATACCTACCCTGTTGGCTATAAGTTTGGAGTCAAATTTGATATCAGAGTTAATCAGTGAAATAGGCCGGTAGCTCTTACAGTCTGCTGGGTCCTTTCCTGGTTTATGGATCACAGAGATTGAGGCTTGTAGCATTTGCGCTGGGAATGAGGCCCCTGCTAGAATTTCGTTGAATAGTTTTAACATGTGGGGATCTAGTATTTTGACATACAGTAGAGGCAACGCTTATTCTAACATTTGCTTTAAACTAGCTGGGTTACATTCAGGGTATGTGCTGGGTATGTTCTGGGCTAGTTTGAGGCAAGTTTAAAGCATTTCTGCATTGACTAACGACCCATAGGATTAACACAGCAGGGATCCCTGGCAGTCCAATTCAGTTTCAATGGGACTGCCGGGGACCCCCGCTGTTAATCTGATAGGCCATTAATCAATGCAGAAATACTGGGGCTAGTTTAAGGAAAGTTTAAGGCATGTATTCAGAATGTACCTGGGTGTACCTGGGTCTTTTGGGGAATTGCCACTGGTTTTTGTTAGAATAAGTGTTGCCTCTACTGTATTTCTTGTAGTATAAATTTGAGAAGCCATCCGGCCCTGGCGCTTTAGAAGCTTTTAGCGCTTTGATGACCGCAGTCAACTCCTCTATCGAAAAGTCCAATTGGAGCGCCTCCCTCTCACCTCTTTCCAAAATCGGAAGGTTTGCCTCTTTGAGGAAGGTCTTTAACGACTCTCCTGTTCTAGCATTGTGGGTGACCTTATCTCCATTATATAGCTTTTCGTAGTACTTTTTAAACTCTTCTACAATTTTCCCAGGAATAGAGGTCAGGTCGCCCTCATGATTTCGAATTGCGTGAATGTGGTAATTTGGAAGCTTGTTTCTTAGCTTATTGGCAAGTAGTGTGTCAGGCTTGTTTGCTTTTTCATAATATTTCCGCTGAGACCAGGCCATTTCCTTCTCAGCCTTGGCAGAGAGGAGGAGATTAAGTTTAATTTTGGTGTCTAATACCTGTTTCAGTGTGTGGTCACTCTTAGCTATTTTATGTAGGGAGGAGAGCTCCCCTAGCTGTTTTTCTAGCTCATGAATCTTACTCTCTCTTTCCCTTTTCCTTTTGGAGGCCAAATTCCTTAGTACCCCTCTGAGGGTGGCCTTATGGCCTCCCACAGCGTGGAATGTGAAGCCACACTCCCCTCATTCTCTTCGAAAGATTGTTTGAGTTTATCCCCTATCTCCCGCTCTAGGGCTAGGATTTTCAGCAAGATCTCATTCAACTTCCAGTTCACTCTAGGTCTGTCTAGCGGGATTAGTGTGCATCGCAGCTCGATAGATGCGTGGTCAGACCATGCAATATCATGGATCTCGGATCGAGAGACCCCGGGGACCATTCTATTTGACACAAGGAAGTAATCTATCCTACTGTAGCTGTTATGTGGGTGGGAGAAGAAGGTGTATTCTCTCATTCCTTGGTGTTGTTCCCTCCATATATCGAGTAGTTGGCAGTCTTTTAGTCCTTTTTTGATTGTTAATACGTCTTGTCTGTGTGTTGCGTTAGTGGTCGAGCATCTATCTAGGTCCTCGTTCAGTGCCCTATTGAGGTCTCCTGCTACAATAATGTACTTCTTCGCCACTTTGCTAAGTTTCCAGAAGAATTTGTCAAAAAAGTTTGCGGCCGTATCGTTAGGGGTGTAGATCGTTGCCAGTGTGATAGGAAACCCTTGTATTGTTCCCCGCACGATGAGGAACCTACCCTCCCTGTCACTAAATGTCCTATCTAGTACAAATGGTATGTGGTTATGTATTAAGATGGCCACCCCTCGTTTTTTAACTCTTGCAGAGGACATGAAGTGTACCCTAAAATCTTTATCTAGGTATCTCGGGTAGTTGTCCTGGGAAAAATGTGTTTCTTGTAAGAATAAGATTTCTGCCCCCTTACGTTTATAATCCCTGAAGGCCACCGTACGCTTCGCCGGGCTGTTAAACCCCTTAACGTTGTGGGATATTAGCTGGAGTTCCTTACTCATTGAAGATCATGGGTTGATGTTCCGGGCGTATTCTGAGTCTGCCTTGGGCGTGGGGTTCACCTCTGGAGCCACGACTCTTCCTTGTGTCTCGGCTCACCTCCCTCTCACCTGAGGAAACAAAGGGGGGGGGGGGCACACAAAAGGGGAAACCGGGGGAGACATAAACAACACACAACACATTTTATAACGTAGTATTTCTCGACGTCTTGACGAGATTGTCTTCACGCCGAGGTCTTCACCTTTGGGTTCCCGAACTCCTTTCCAGCAGTCCAGGGTTGGCTTGGAGCGGGTGTCGCCCCGTCCAAGAGTCCTGACCCAAAGGGCTTCACTAGGGACCTGGGGAACCTCCCTCCCTTTCCCTAGCGCGTGGCCCATGCGGACTTTGAAGCAGGTCACCTCCGATCACTCCTGCCCCGCTCTTCTCCTAACTTTATTAACGAAACCTAACTAACTATTAGTGGATGCCCTCACATCCCAGACCTCATCTTGGTCTAATAGCTTTGGTCCCTCCTCCACCCCTTGTCCTTAGTGATGCTTTACCCTCCTTATTCCTCCCCCCACTCCTTTTGCTATGCGCTGTGCCTACACCTCCCGTACCCACATCCTTTTAGTGAATGTGGGCGGGTTAAGCATATTGCCTTCTCCTTACTTCTGTCCTGCCGCCTGTCCATTTGTCTCCTCCCTTGTCATCTGCTCTGCACCTGCCCTTCCATCTTGTATGCCCATCGTCTATTCACCAACCCCTCATCCCTCTAATTCTATGTAGCTTGCCCTCTTGCTCCTCCGCCCAACCACCCTCTCCTAGTGATGTCCGTCCCTGCTTCCTCATTCCTTTCTTACCCTAACCTCTCCTACCTTTCTAACTCGTAACCTACCTTAACCTACTCTGCAACTTGCTCTTTCTCCCCTACCTTATAACTTCCTCTCTCCATTTCTGACCTAGCTCACCCCCTCCTGTCACTTCCCCCAGTCTCACTTCTGCCAGTCACCACTCTCTACTCACTCTGCACCTTCACATCCTGCTCTCTCCCACCCTTATACAACCACTGACCATTCCCTTCTACAATCTCAACTCACTTACTCTCCCCATCTCAGTCTCATATCTGTCTCCTTCCTCCTTTAATGACCCTCTAGTGCACCTACCCCATCCTCCTTCCTTTCTTCCTCTCCCTCCTTGTGGCCTTACTTCCTGCTGGCACACTACCCTGTATCACCACCTTACTGTCCTCCTCGGCCTACTACATAGCCTGCATTCACCTACCCTCCCCACTTGCTATCGCCGCTTCTTTGTCCTTGCGCCGGTGTCTATACCGCCTAATTTTGAAATTCCCGCCGCTACTCTCTGCCTCGTGTGGTGTCCAATTCATGCCCGATTCGCCGATCCGGCGTTCCTGTGCCACCTTTCGGGGCCTCCGGCCCTGACTGTCCTGGGTGCTGACGTCATCTACTTGCGACGACGGGGTCCATCCACGCGCCACCTCCAAGATGCCATCGCTCCTTCCGGTTCCACCTTATGACGCGCTTCCAGGCCTCCGCCATTTTGGTGCCTGCGTCTCACCAGAGCGGAGGTATGTGCGCCTGCTCCTGCTTCCCGCTCTTCACTTTCTTCTGGCTCCTGTGCCTCACCGTGGGTTCCCGCCATCTCAGGTACCTTCGCCATCTTGGGGGGGGGGTTTGCAGGAAAGATAGGCCTTTTGTTTTTTTGATTGTGATTTTTTGTTTTTTGTTTGTTTTCTCCCGATTGGTGCCATCCTTGGCCCGGTGTGTTAGGAGGTAGACTTCGGGTGTTCGGTGTCCACGTCTCTCCCTTTGGGGGCGGGGGGCCTATCTGTGGCTTGGAGCCACTGGGACCTGGGGACAACTTTTCAGCAGCTTATTTGAATGTAACCACTGCCGCAACCTTAACTTTTGGATGCCTTCCCTTCATTCCTTTCCTCTCTGCGCCCTGGGAGACTTAGTGTTCTGCTCCCATATGGGTTCTGGGAGTGGGCTCGCTGGATCAGAGACCGTAGGGGCATCACACAGGCTCAACTTGTGGAGGAAGGCTGCTCCCTCTTCTAGCTCCCTCATTGTGACCGCCTTGCCTCCCCTTGCCATAAGAAGGCCGAAGGGGAAGGTCCACCTGTATCTGACCCCCTTCTCTCGTAGGACTTTCGTGATCGGTAACAGGGATCTGCGGCGGGCCAGTGTCACAGGGGATAAGTCCTGGAAGATTGACAGCCTTGTGCCCTCGTACTCCACGACAGGTAAGGGTCTAGTTTTATGTAGGACAGCTTCTTTTGTTCTGTAATGGTGCATCCTGAGCACAATGTCCCTGGGCTGTTCATTTTGGAGCGGTTTAGCTCTCAGGGCCCAGTGACACCGATCCAGCGCCAGGTAGTCTTTAGGGGTGTCTGGTAATAGAGTCTCCAGCCATTTTGTTATATATTCATCACAGTCCAGGATAGCTTCAGGGACTCCTCTAATCCGGAGATTATTGCACCTGTCCCTATTCTCCGAGTCCTCTTGGTGCTCCCTTAGTTCATTCACCTGGTCCTGGAGATCCGTGAGTTTCCGATCATGCCTTTTAATTGTTCTGGTCGAGTGGTCCATTTTGGTCTCTAATGTACTTGTCCTCTCCCCCAGTCCGGTCACCTCTTTCTTAAGATATTTAATCTCCGCCTGGAATAATGTCTTTAGATCTGAATAGAGTTTGTCAAAGTCACATTGCCTGGCTGGTCTCAGCGCCGGGTTCTCCTGCTCATCTTCCTCGCAGTCCGGCTCTGTTTCAGACCCGGCGTTTGAATTAGGCGCCATTTCTGCTCCCACTCCGCTCATCCTGGCGCGGCCGAAGTACTCTGGCAACCCTTTCTTTTTTGACAACTTAGGGCCTTTCCTGGACATCTCGGGGTGATGTGTGCTTTATTTGGGGTAAACGGCAGTAGTTTTGGGGATTGTGTTAGGCTTCAGCTCGTGTTATCTGTAAAGCGAGGCACGAAGCTCCTCCAAATTTATCAATATTTTATCTCGAATTATGACTTTTACAAATTTTCACCAAATGCTTGTGTGTGGAAACGTGCAATAAGGAAAAAGTTATGTATCGATCCGTGTTTTTCTCGTATTGCTCCTGTACAAGGAGTTAGAGGAGGATATTGGTGTGTATTGCCAGATTTTCCAGTATTTTTGATCAAGGAGACTTTAAAAGGCAAAAGGTCATTGTAAAACCAACAATGATTCGTCAGTCCCAAGCCAGTAATGGAACAGTGCTGGCGCTAGCGCCAGCACCAGCACCGGCTTACAATAACGGTCAGACCGTCAGTGAAAACCTGGTGAGCGGCAACCCTTGCTATCTGTCCACGCCAGGATACCTGCAGCCTGAGCAAGATTTCACGTACAGATACCAGCAAGCTTGCATGTACCAAAAAGATTTCCAGCTTCATCAGCTGTCACCTACAGGTGTAGCAGGCCCGCTGTCACCTGTCAACTACGTGTATAGTGTATAATCAAGAATATGGGACTGGCAGTGACTCGGCGCCAACCAATTGGCAAAGTCTATATTGAAGGTAAAACCAAAAAACACAAAAAACAAAACTGTGCGCTACTACCTAACTACCTAAAGTAGTACCTAGGGGATGTATCTAGGGGATGTATCTAGGGGATGTATCCTCTGTACCTAGGGGATGTATCATTTATCTCTGTATCTCTGTTTTCCTTTCTTTATCTTACGCTTTTTTCTAATTACATCTTTTTATGCAAGTAATGATGGTGTCTATTTTAAGTCGACTAATATTGTGTTTCTTTTATTCCAGCATGTTTTTAATTATTTATGCTAGGTTTTGTCTATATGTAAGTTTATATTAAATAGGTATTGTTTTGTTTTTGTTTTTTTGTTAATAAAGTTGTTGTTTTAAAAGTAAACTACACATCTTCCCTATCACGCAGACCATTACCTATTATAGATGATTGGTCTATCCCTAATTGGTTGACCAATAAGGTATCTATGTGAGGTATTTAAGACCTCTGGGTAATGGCCTAATTTTTCCCTGAAGAAGTAGTTAATTCTACGAAACTAGTTGGATGTAACATTCTATTGCCTTATATCTGCTTACATTGGCCTTTGTCTAGGTGTTGGCCTGTCCTGTTTTTATTTCATCCTGTGTGCTGTTTTGGACACTTGTGAGAGACTTTGTAAGACTGTTCAAACTTCCCTATTGAATCCACCTCTGCTGTGAAGACAGCAGCAAGCTGCGTTTTAACCTCTGTGCAGAGGATACACCTGCCGAGGTACAGGAGCAGCTTCATATCGGCTAGGAAGCAGGAGCGATTTCACCGAGCCCCAGTACCAGCTGCTGAACCTGGCTGCATGAAGGGAAATCCCCTTGGGAGTGAAAAGACTGACGTCCTGCCCCAGAATCAACTGAGCTGCAGCAGCAGAGGGAAGCAAGCACCTGATCTACAGCTAACAGCCGAGTGGTAAACAGTGTGATACACACTACATGCCTTTTACCAACCTTTTTTTATGTACGCAGATATATTACCCCCTTTTTAATTCTATAATATATTGTTGAATTTGCTTCACTATTTGGCGTTGTGCGCTGTTTTCTTTTGTTTCCATTGAAGGTAAAAACCTGCAGTTCAAGCTGCCGTATTTTATTCTTTTTTTTAAATATCAATACATTATGCACACAGACAAGCAAATAGTTACTGCAGATCGGTCCGTTCTCCTGTAATCAATCGCTTTGCTTATGGTTATTTAGTTCTATTATTTTATTCACAATTCTAGAAAATGTAGTCCAGCAATATGATTGGCTGAGCAGCATTCTACAGCAGATTCTGAACAATTGGTGGACAGCTAGGCGCATGTGCGTACTGTATGTCTCATGGGAACCTTGTTAAAACACATATGCGTTTCATAACACAACAAGAGATGCCCCACCCCGAGAAAATTATTGTGGCCTTCTTTAGGGGACTGATTGATTTTAACCAAACATTATGTGAAATGTTATACTGTACTTACTGTATGTTTTTGAGACACTGAATTTTTTTATAAATGTTTGCAGAATGCAACAATGAAACAATTAAAAAAATATTCAACTTTTTATGAGGGCCCATGTTGAGATTTTTTTTTTTCGACTTGAAATTCAAATTGTAAGACCTCGGGGAACACCTCTCCCAAAGAGGGTTCCCCCCGTGCAGCAACATACCCGGCGCTCTCCGGTTCCGGATCCACAGGTTCTCTGTCGCGAGCGGGACCGCCCTTCTTCCTCCCTGGTCCCCGTGGCCGCCACAGGATGAGCGCATGCGCGCACACATTCACAGACCTTTCTGTCCTCCCGCGGGAGGAACTCCCGGCCCCAGCTCAGGCCGCGCGCACCTCCCCCACGCGGTACACACACCTGATGCGCGTGCATCATCCACAAGCCGTGCGTCAAGATAATCAGCTGTGGCACTTTCCCTACCTATACCTGCCTCCCAATGGGCCGCTCCTCTGTCCCTCCCCCTCTTCCCATTGGGCTCTCTCCACATTTATACCCTGCTCAGCCATTCCTTCTTTGGCTGAGAATAGCTTTGTGTGACCTGCGTTATCCACGGTCGTGCCTGCCTTAGTGCTTTTTGTCTCTGTGTCTTCTAGTGATCTCCTGTGTACCGAACCGGCTTGACTGTGGACCCGCTCTTGATTTCGACCTCTGGCTTGCCCTCTGACCTCTCGAACTCTCGTACCCTCCACCTCGGCTTACGGATTCTTACCTACCTCCCGGCTCCAAACCCAAGGCTCTCGGCACCAACTATTCTACTGGAACTTCCCAATTATCCGGCGAGTATCTGAACTTTTACCATTTCTCCCATGCAGTTCTGGATGCCTACAATCCACCTTCCATGCATGTCCCCGCAGCTGTGGGTGCAAGTATTACCCTTTTCACCTCAGTTCCGGGGTCCCTCCTTGTCCCGGAGAGGTTGATCAACCCAGTGCCATGGATCGACTCCTTCAGGTGGAGGCGCAACTCAACTCCATGTCTCAAGAGCTCTCAAGAATCTCTCTGTTGCAGCATTCCCCAGGCTCCTCTGCTATGGCAGCCGTGGCGCTGCCTTCTCTGGATCTCCCCACGGCCTTGGACCCTCGCCTTCTGGCCCCTAACCGTTATGCAGGGGATCCCCACAAGTGCAGAGGAATCATCAATCAGTGTGAGATCCAATTCGAGCTTTCCCCATCATGCTTTCCTACTGCACGCTCAAGGGTGGCCTAAATAGTCTCTCTATTGACCGGAAATGCCCTGGCCTGGACATCCCCTATCTGGGAACGGAGAGCCGACAAGACGCACGATTATCCCCGCTTCCTTCGGGAGTTCAAGCAAGTATTTGACACACCTGGTCGCAAGATCATGGCAGATTCCTCATTGTTCCATCTCTCTCAAGGTACTCGTCCCGTTGCCCAGTATGCCTTGGAGTTCTGGACCATTGCATCCGAGACCTCTTGGAATGACGACGCCCTCTCCGCAGCCTTCTGGCAGGGACTGTCCAAATCCATCAAGGACCAGCTGGCAACTCTGGAGAGACCCACCAGATTGGAGAACCTCATCGCAGTCTGCATCCGCATGGACCAGCGCCTTCGGGAGAGAAGACTTGAATGCGCGCTCCCTCGTGCCTCCTCTCCCCGGTCTACCAGCCGCAGTCTTGTTCCTTATGTCCCCCAACCTATAGATGAGCCTGAACCTATGCAGCTCGAAAGTCATCGGCTATCCGCTTCTGAGAGACAGCGCCGACAAAATGGTGCACTCTGTCACTACTGCGGGCATTCCGGTCATCTGCTGACGAGCTGTCCCCTGCGACCGGGAAACGCCAAAACCCAATGAGGTATGAGGGGATCTCGTTGGGTACAATTTCTTCCCCTTCCCTTTTTCCGAAGAAACTTCCTACTCGGATAATACTGCCCATCTCTCTTGCCTGGAATAACTCCCAGATTCCCGCCTCCGTATTCATAGATTCCGGGTCTCAAGGAAACTTCATTGATCAGGATTTTTCCAGCAGAAACAATATTCCTTTCCAATCTAAAGCTGTTCCCGTCGGCTTGGAGGCCATAGACAAGGGGTGGGGAACCTTTTTTCTGCCAAGGCCATTTGGATATTTATAACATCATTCGCGGGCCATACAAAATTATCAACTTAAAAATTATGTAGCCTGCTATATTTGGTCAAACATTTAATGAACTCAGCCCAAATGTGATGGCTGGAACTGCTTCTCTTTGGTGGGGCGTGTGATGTTCGCTGGTATTGATGATGTTGCTACTTGCAACTGGTTTTCCAGGTTTGGGTGGGTGACTGACTGACTGACACTTGTGTGACTTACTGACACTTGTGTGGCTGACTGACACTTGTGTGACTGACTGACTGACACTTGTGTGGGTGACTGACTGACTGACACTTGGGTGGGTGACTGACTGACTGACACTTGGGTGGGTGATTGACTAACTGACATTTGGGTGAGTGACTGACTGACACTTGGGTGGGTGACTGACTGACACTTGGGTGACTGACTGACTGACACTTGGGTGACTGACTGACTGACACTTGGGTGACTGACTGACTGACACTTGGGTGGGTGACTGACTGACACTTGGGTGGTGGGTGACTATGAATGACTGTGGGTTGGTGCCTGTATTCACACACACACACACACACACAAATCGGAGCGGGGGGAATCACACACACTCTCAGAACCTCTCACTCATACACTCACTCTCTCACTCACTTTCAGACACTCTCTAAACAAGAATGACAATCAGCTGCAAGAAGTGGCAATTTGAGATGCATGAGGGATGGTCTGACAGCCATTTTATGGGGCACAGATCATTGGGGGGGGGTGTCTGCAAAAGTTAATCATACATCATGTATTGAAGTCAAGGAGACCAATGATGCTGGGATTAGGTGTCAGGCCTGTTGGTGTCCCAGGGCCCTGCTGCCCTCCCCTGTCAGGGCCCTGCATAGCTCCCTATCATCTTACACTGCGGAGCAGGTGCCCTCCTCCGCAGCTGCTGCCTGGTGTGGGGAGGAGGAGGAGAGACGATAGTGAGGTGTCTCTCCCTCCGCAGACTCGTTCTTCTATCCCCCAAGCCTCTTATACCCCCCCATCCCCCAAGCCCCACTCCTCTTATACCCTCTCCCCCCACCCCGGAGCGCTGCTTACCCGTGCCGACCTGGTGATACTCAGGTCCTTCATCACCTCAGGCGGCTGCTGCTGCTCTGGACTTGGACGTGCTCTGGGGGGGGGAATCGGAGCAGGGGGGATTGGAGCAGGGGGGAGGGGGGAAATCAGGCCAAGGGAGGCATGGAGCAGACTTACCACTTGCTTAGGGAGACCAGATTTTAAAAACAAAAAACCGGGACACATTAAAAAATTATTTATAAAACAAATTACATCACGTGATGCACCCCGTTGCCATGACAACGAGACACTGACGTCAGGCGGTGACATGTTGCCATGACAATGTGGCGTCACATGATGCCTCGGCGCCATAATACGTCCCATTGTCATGTCAACTTGATTCCGCGTGACGTCATGGAGCGTCTCATTGTTATGGCAACGGGCATTACGTGACGTCGCGCAGCCATGTTGATGGAATTTGGAGGGGAGGATACAGCCACACACAGACAGTGACACACAAACACAGTGACACAATGACCGTGACACAGACAGTGACACACACACAGAGACACACACACACAGTGACAGTGACACACAGAGACAGTGACACACAGAGACAGTGAGACACATACACAGAGACAGTGAGACACACAGAGACAGTGAGACACAGAGACAGTGAGACACACAGAGACACACACACACAGTGACACACAGACAGACAGTGACACACAGTGACAGTCACACACACACACACACACACAAACACACACACACAAACACACACACAGTGACAATGACAGACACACACACAGTGACAGTGCCAGACACACACAGTGACAGACAGACAGACAGACAGACACACACAAACACACACAGTGACACACACACACACACACACACACAGTGACATTGACACACAGAGTGACACAGTGACAGAGACAGACAAACAGTGACACACATACACACACACACAATAAGCCCACCTCTGCAAACACACACACAAATAAGGCATCTCCCCCCTTTGGATGGGTAAGGTGTCTGGGAGGGAGTGTAAGGGGGCATGTGGGTTACCTGGGGCCCGTGGATGGGCTGCTGGAGCAGCATAGGTAGCCATTGCAGATGAGACTGGCAGGCCCGCGGAGCATAAAGGGAGGGACAGAGGGGCAGAGCCTAAGGAGCCCGGCATTACTGGAGGAGAGAAGGAAGTGGGGCAGTGCTGAGGGAAGGGGAGGCCCGGCTTGCACCCTACACTTGCTCCATGTAGGAAGAGGCGGGCCAAAAAAAAAAAATCTTGGCAAAGTGACAGCATGGGCAGCCAATCAGGAGAGGGGAGGTTTTTTTTTTTTTAAAACCTTTCTTGCAGGCTTGTTTCTCGGGGGCCGGACCAAATGATATCGCGGGCCTTAAACGACCTGCGGGCCGGACGTTCCCCACCACTGCCATAGACGGACGCCCACTCCAGCCAGCTTTTATTTTCCTGGTGACTTGCTCTCTATCCCTCTCTACAGAGAACGGACACTAAGAAAGGATTACCTTGGATGTGATCCACACTCCATCGGTGGAGGTGATTCTGGGACTCCCATGGTTGCAATTGCACAACCCACAGCTGTATTGGACCAACAATGAACCCATACGATGGAGTCCTCAGTGCCTCAAGACTTGTCTTCCCCCCCTCTTCTATTCCCTTTCTAGGATACATCATTTCTAGCACAGGTTTTTCTATGGACCCTACCAAACTCAAAGCTGTCTTAGAATGGCCGCAACCCACTTCCCTGAAAGTCGTACAGCGGTTCTTAGGATTTGCGAACTATTACCGTAAATTCATCAAGAACTTTTCATCCGCCGTGGCCCCCATCACTGCCCTGACTAAGAAGGGAGCTAACACAGCAGCCTGGTCTCCCACAGCCCTCCAAGCTTTCGACTCCCTCAAGAAGTCTTTCACTTCCGCCCCAATCTTGCATCATCCAGACCCCAGGCTTCCCTTCACCCTGGAGGTAGATGCATCTGATATCGGTGCAGGCGCCATCCTCTCACAAACACAGTCCCCACAGGCCAAACTTCACCCCTGCAGGTTCTTTAAAAAAAAAAAATCTTCGGCAGAACGGAACTACGACGTCGGAAATAGAGAATTCCTGGCTATTAAACTCACCCTTCAGGAATGGAGACATCTTCTGGAGGGAACAGAGACCCCCATTTCAATCATCACCGACCATAAAAACCTATTATATATTGAGAGTGCACGTCGTCTTGGAGCACGTCAGGCTCGATGGTCCCTTTTCTTTTCGAGATTCAATTATCTCATATCCTACATCCCCGGCTCAGAAAAACAAAAGGCAATTCCTTTTCGAGGACAACTCCGATGATACCTCCGAGACAATCTTACCCCCCAAATATGTCATCTCGGCCAACTCTTTCGATATCCTGTACCAGGTCATGGCAGCACAGTCTAACCTCCCGAGAGGCCTTAAGGTGCCAGTCGGCCGTCTATATGCAGCTCCACGCTTCCAGAAGAAGATTCTTGAGTGGGGTCATTCTTCAAAGTCAGCCGGTCACCCAGGTATCAGTTGCCTACCATGTCGGAAGGTATTTCTGAATATATGAAAACCTGTTCAATCTGCGCCCAGGTCAAGATACCGGAACGCCCTTGGAGTCACCTGTCCATGGACTTTATTATAGTACTTACGGCCTCTAGGGGGATGAATACCATTTTAGTAATCGTGGACCGGTTCTCCTAGCAGGCCCATTTTGTCCCTCTCAAAGGGCTGCCCAATTCCACCACCCTGGCAGATATTTTTATTAGGGAAATATTCCGCATACACGGAGTTCCTCTTTCCATCGTATCCGATCATGGTACACAATTAATCTCCAAATTTTGGCGAGCCTTCGCTCGCCTTCGCTAGTAGTATGGATATCACCCTCCATTTTTCTTCTGGGTATCACCCCCAGACTAATGGGCAAACCGAGAGAACGAACCAGACATTGGAGCAATACCTCCAGTGCTTTGTCGCAGACAGTCAGGACGATTGGGTAGATTTGCTCCCATGGGCAGAGTTCTCCCATAACTCTTTAAGGAACAGCTCCACACTGAAATCCCCTTTTTTCATTAATTATGGTTTCCACCCGGTTCAGCTCCCCATCACTTCAGTCCCTTCCAGAGTTCCAGCGGCGGATGACCAAATCATGGATTTGCAGGAATCCTGGAAAAGATCCAAGAAGCTCTGGGAAGGGCAACCCACAGACAAAAAGCACAGGCAGATCTCCACCGTCGACAGGCACCAGTCTTCAAATCAGGAGATAAGGTCTGGCTCTACTCCAGGAACATTAAACTGAAGGCCCCTAGCATTAAACTGGCCCCCAGGTACTTGGGCCCATTCTCAGTGGTAGAACAAATCAATCTTGTGGCATATCGCCTGGAACTTCCCCCATCCATGAGAATACCCTCCGTGTTCCATGTATCTCTGCTAAAACCTGTGTCCCAAAATCCACGGTTCCACAAAACACCAGATGGCCCCAAACCAGTCATGGTTCAGGGGCAATGAAAACTCCTCCCATTGTGTAGTTCTGGCGGATCCTCTGACGCGTTTCAGCCGCGGGGGCCAGAACTACACAATGATGCTCCAATAAATATTTTTTAGTCACCATATCAGCCTTGCAAGCGACTTCTTTCCACGGCGGTGCATCGTTCTTTCCTCCGGTGGGAGGAGTTTTCATTGATTCCAGTCTGTTACCGGTAGCACGCCGGGTTGCTGTGTCAGCTGATCGCCAAGACACTGCGGGTCAAAGACCACCCACCGACACGGAGGAGTTTCCTGGTGGTTTGCAGTGTGCCTGTCAGCTGATTGCCTCATTCATCTGTCTGGCTTCAACTGCTTCATCAACCGTGAGTTTCTCCACATTCAATACTATTAGTGCTCTACGGCGAGCCAATTGTTAGGAGAGATCATTCCTACTCACGAGTTCCCTTTGAAGATTAGCCGTGACTCAATTACATTTATTTATTGTACAAGCAGGACCCAGTAACCTCACTGACTTTTGGAGCACCTGCATGGTTAACCCCTCAGTTACCCAATACACACTTGCATGGTTCAGGGGCAGGAGGAGTTTGAGGTTCAGTCTATCCTGGATTCCAGAAAAATGAGGGGTTTAGTGCAGTATCTGGTTCACTGAAAGGGCTTCGGCCCAGAAGAAAGATCTTGGGTACCCTACCACCAAATATATGCCCCCAGATTGCTGAGACTCTTCCATTCTAAGTTTCCCCAAAAGACATATTGGAGTCGACCTGGGGCCGCTCCTCAAGGGGGGGGGGTACTGTAAGACCTCGGGAAACACCTCTCCCAAAGAGGGTTCCCCCCGTGCCGCAACTTACATGGCGCTCTCCGGCTCCACAGGTTCTCCGCCGCGAGCGGGACCCTCCTTCTTCCTCCCTGGTCCCCGTGGCCGCCACAGGACGCGCGCACATTTACGGACCTTTCTGTCCTCCTGCGGGAGAAATTCCTGGCCCCAGCTCAGGCCGCGCGCACATCCCCCGCGGGGTGCACTTTCCCTACCTATTCCTGCCTCCCATGGGGCCGCTCCTCCGTCCCTCCCCCTCTTCCCATTGGGCTCTCTCCACATTTATACCCTGCTCAGCCATTCCTTCTTTGGCTGAGCATAGCTTTGTGTGACCTGCATTACCCACGGTCGTGCCTGCCTTAGTGCTTTTTGTCTCTGTGTCTTCTAGTGATCTCCTGTGTACCGAACCGGCTTGACTGTGGACCCGCTCTAGATTTCGACCTCTGGCTTGCCCTCTGACCTCCCGAACTCTCCTACCCTCCACCTTGGCTTACGGATTCCTACCTACCTCCCGGCTCCAAACCCAAGGCTCTTGGCACCGACTATTCTACTGGAACTTCCCAATTATCCGGCAAGTATCTGAACTTTTACCATTTCTACCGTGTAGTTCCAGGATGCCTACAATCCACCTTCCAGGCATGTCCCCGCAGCTGTGGGCGCAAGTATTGCCCTTTTCACCTCAGTTCCGGGGTCCCTACTTGTCTGTGGTGAGCGCAGCGTGACACAAATTGAATGAGAAGTCATACACGCATGCACCTAAATGTGATGATATGCATATGCATTTCAACAAGGTTCCAATGAGACATACACGCATGCACAGAAATGTGATGACACGCTCGGGAAGATTAAAGCCAGAAAGCCAACCATTACAAATAAGAAGTAGAAATACTTTAGCCTTGTGTGTGCGGGAGAGGGAGGGGAAGGGGGGAGGGGGAGGGGGGAGGGGGCCTGTATGCTGGATTATTAGTTCAAAGAAATATTTTCAACAGGTCATCATAATGTTTTGATCCCCACACCAAATAAAAATCACAATATGCCACCCACCTTCTAAAGTACGTACACGACTAGTGTAAAATTAAAAAGCTACTGTTGCGGTCGAGTTTATTATGACCTTTACCCGGTCTCGGCCGCAACAGATACCGGGCGCGCGCCGAGGTGTCCCGGGCGCGCGCCGGAGCCTCGGAGGATCGGTCCTCCGATCGGGGCTTCCCCCTCTCCTCTCCGGGTCAGCCGGGTCCCCCTGGAGCCCCCCACCGCATCCCCCACATTAGGAGCCGAGGCACGCCGAGGGAAAGCAACGAGCAAGCCGGGACACCTCCCGGCTTGCGGCTCCAGCCCACTTCAAATAAAGTGTGCCGCCTCTGTACAGTAGTGATTGATTCATAGAATAACAATAATTGTTATGCAGGCCCATGTCGAGAAACAATTTTTTTTTTCAAATTGAATGGGAAGTCATACACGCATGCACCTAAATGTAATATACGCATATGCATTTCAACAAGGTTCTAATGAGACATACACGCAGGTGCATAAAATTAAAACAGTATGAAATTAAGAGCAAGCTTAGCAAAAGTATTGATTAATAAATAATACATATAGAAATGTGATTACACGCATACAGTATGCGTTTCGACAAGGTTCCAATCCGCATTTGGGGGAAAAATATTTTATATTTGGAAGAAGTCGCAACGTTATATTTTTGTAATACTGTACTTCTTTTCCCTTTAGTATCCTGTATACAGAACAGTACTGCTGCGGCCAAGTTTATTCGAGCATTTGCCCGTTCTTGGCCGCAGCAGTAGCCTGGCGCGCGCCCGAGAGTGACGGGCGCGCGCCGAAGCAGCGGAAGAGCGCCCTCCGATCGGGGCGCTCTCCCTACCGCTGCCGGGTCCGCCGGGTCCCCCGGAACCCCCTGCCGCTGTCCCGCGATCGCGGGACACCAGGGCTCCCTCGGGGAGCCCCTGGACGTGCGTGCAGGGGGCGCACGCTCCCGAAGACGCGTGACCGCGCGTCTATGACGCGCGGCACGCCGAGGGGCGGCCACTAGCAAGCCGGGAAATCTCCCGGCTTGCGGTACCGGCCACACTCGAATAAAGTGTGTCGGTACTGTATGTTTCCTCATATTTTTTATGTGTATGGCTAAGGAGCCTCATACTACTGTATACAGTATGAACTCGGAACTTTAATTAATCTCTGCTTCAAATATAAATCTTCAAATTTACAATTACTGCGCGCGCACACACAGACATGCAGAAATGTACAGCTGTAGGTTGAATTGATATTAGAGTTTAAAGACAACAGCTCGCGATCGCCCACTTGAGTTTCTAGACAGTACTGCAGACAACGCTAAAATGCAATTTTTGCGCACGATAGAAAAGCGATCGAAAAAAGAGTCAATTTCTAAACGGTTGGAAGCACGGCTGGCCACGGTTTTCAGAGCGGCTCAGCGTACGCCGCTTTAAAATAAAGGCTGGCGCAGCTGTAAATGTGAAATTTGCCACAGATAAAGCAGGTTTCTACTAATTCAAAGTAAACAATATGAGCCTGATGTTTAAGGAGTAAATAACCGCTTCAATATCCTGTTTTAGATCGATAGATTGATGTGTATTGAATAAATAAAATGTTATTGTTTTTGATTAATTGAGGATTACTGCCCAGTCTCTTCGCGTGTGATACAGTATGTATCACTTTGCCCACATGACTTCATGTAAATAATCAATTCTTTGATCTACTATACTTACCTTTTGGTTTTGTTTAAGTAGAGTGCAAACATTGGGGATACTTTTCCTTTTGGTCTTCCCTGTGGATAATCCTATTCTGATAACTGTGATCTGCTCTGTAAACGATTGAAACAGGATATGGAAGCTAATGCCAGCCTACAGAGTGATCTGTTCTCAATCGCCTTTGACTGTGGGATAGTGATGAACACGGAGCATCGCTTACGTAGTGACTTAGAGAACCGGATGACTGAGCTGAAGATAGCAAATGTTACTATTACCGCCATGGATGAAAAGCAGAGCCAATCTGATAGAATGATTGCTTATCTGAAACAGAAGTATGAGGAGGCACTGAAAGAGATTAGTCTCTCTCAGCAAGAGGTTCGTAATTGCCATAGAGAGGTGGAAGTCTCTCAGAAAGAGGTTCATACTGTTCCCATAGAACTGAATGCCTCACACCAGGAGGTCAACAGTGTCCGGACAGAGGTGGACATCTCGCAGAATGGGGTTCATACTCTCCACGTAGCACTGGATGCCTCACACCAAGAGGAGATCAGCAGTTGCCGCAAGGAACTGGAAGTCTCTAAAAAGGAACTTCACAGTTTTGCTGAGGAGATGGACATCTCTCAAAAAGCTGTCTACAGTCTTAGTATAGATCTTAAAGTCTCTCAGAAGGAGCTTCACACCCTCAACTAGAGATAGAAGTCTCATGCCAGCAGACCGGGAGTCTCAACTCAGAAGTGCGTAAATGGAAGGCGGACTACAAGGAGGCCCTGAATATTACGGAGACTGTAAAAAGAGAAAATACAATGCTGATAGCTGAACATTTTCATTTGACTGACCACGTAAATGAAAAGAATGAAAAGCTTCATGAGCTAGAAAAAATTATGAAACCATTTGTATATGAAAAGTTAGGAGCATTGGAGCAACGCACACAAGCAGAGTACCTACTGAAGAACCAACTGCAAGGTCTGCGTGCGTACCTACAGATTGCAGAAGAGAA
This sequence comes from Ascaphus truei, assembly GCA_036426205.1. NCBI lineage: Eukaryota > Metazoa > Chordata > Amphibia > Anura > Ascaphidae > Ascaphus > Ascaphus truei. Next base: position 161,046 of record WSYH01000549.1, on the reverse strand, counting down.
GCAGCGATGTCTGCAGGAAGAAAATCTGCAGGCTGCTAAAGAAGTACAAGTGCTGCAGGAATGTCTGATTTACCCAGTGTGTTCCAGCAAAGCAGCATGAGAAACTGAAGGCTACCCTGAGCATCACCAGAGCTTCACTAGAGGCCAAGATTAGAGGCCAGGTGACACGGTACAAGAGGGAGCACAAGAAGGTCCAGAAACTGAGGCAAGAAGCTGCGGCCTGAGCGAAGAAATCGCAGAGCTCCAAAATATAATGAAGAATGCGTTGATACTCACTCAGAGCAAACTCCAGAAACAGGATTCTCTCGCTGATGAGCTAAACTTCTTAAAAAGGGAGAAAAGTAGCAGAGTAATTCAGAAGTACTACAAAGCTCTTGTCCAAGCAAAGTTGGAAAGAGAAATATATCTGCGCAAACACTCTGCAGTGCTCACCATACAGGGAGGCCTACAGAGGAATGAAAACTCATCGGCTAAATAGCTAGAATAAAGCAGCCTGCCTTCTCCAATCCATATGGAGAATGCCACATCAAAAGAAAGAACTATGAACCTTTGAAGCTGTGTGTAATCTGACTCCATCAAATGTTAGGAAGTGTCTGCAGCAAAGATACTACAAAAAAAATGAAGGAAGCTGCTGGTGTGATTCAATCCAGGAATAGGTTCTACATCACAACCAAGCAAGCTGTGCATTTCTATAAGCGCACCCACACTGCCATCTCAGTACTACGATCGGCTTTCCACACAAGTAAGAAAAGAATTTTAATTATGACTGAGAAACTCAATACCAATACAGTCATGCTACTGTGGGCCCCCCAGGGCCCAAGCCATATTCCTCACAATGAAGATAGCCGCTAGAAAGATACAGTCTTTGGCTAGATTGAGGCAGAACTTTTTTGGTGTTCACACCTCTACAGGTACAACACTAGGTAACTACCAAACTGAGACACCACGGGAGTCAATCGGTATGGATATACACTCCACCCAGCTTGAACCACTCGTGAATATGGCTACAGAACCTGATGCAGGTGGTCACCTGAAACTCAGGGAAGAAAGGATCGCCCATCGCAGGGGAAAATACATGAACAAGCGGTCAGAAGAAAGACTGTGCTTGGGAAAAGTCCTCCTTGAGTGACTGAAGAGTGCTGAGCTCAAGCACCCTCTTGAGGAGACATTAATGACCTGGAGAAAGAGCTCCAATCCCAACGGGACTGAGGGTTCTCATTCTCCATCCTCTCTCACTTGAGCCGCAGGATATATCTAGTGAGAATGGAAGGATGGGCTTTGGCCGTGGTAAGCCCGAACTTCCCGCAAACAGGGGAGGTATGTAACAGGTACGTATCACTGTTTGAGAGAAAATGCCTCTAAACCCAGCAGTGTGCTGGTTAATTGCATACAGGGAATCAACCAGACTCCACCTAGCTGATTAGGACTCTTAGAAAAAGCCTGATGTATATACGGTACAGTGCCTATAAGTTTTTCTGGATGTGCACTGAGCTTTGTCTGTGTTTTATGTTATGTCTCTGGTTTTAAATATATATATTGCCATGCTCAGTAGCACTCCTCTGTGAAAACTTATATGCTTATATATATGTTGTGGGTATTTTGGGGGTTCAATATGAGCTTGTAGGTGTTCCGTATGTTTTATAATTCTTGTTCAGCTAGTCTTAGCTGATTGGAGGGTGGCAACCTCCTACCTAATTGAAGCTCACTCCCTCCCACATTTAAATGGTTAAAAGCTCACTCCATGGCATCTCCCACTCTTAGGGGAACTTGCCTGCTTACAGTGTGATTGTGACAAATCTGTTACAGAGTGCTTTTCCAGGTAATGTACAGGTTAATAAAAGCTTCATTCAGACTTAGAACTTTTGCAACTAATATTGACAGATTTATTATAAATCATTCTTCCTGGCAATGCACAGGTTATTAAGAATCTATATTAGTGTAGGGACCCTTGAAACGTGGTCTGCCGTGCAGTTGGCTCAAGGGCTTACAACAATTTTGGCCAAAATGTTAAACTAAAAGACCATTTTATTTATTAGTTATTTATACATGTATATTTAGGCACTGTACCGTATACAAGTTTTTCTGGATGTGCACTGAGCTTTGTCTGTGTTTTATGTTATGTCTCTGATTTTAAATATATATATTGCCATGCTCTGTAGAACTCTTCTGTGAAACTTATATGCTTATATATATGTTGTGGGTATTTTGGGGGTTCAATATGAGCTTGTAGGTGTTCTGTATGTTCCATTAAATGTAACCCTGCACACATCTCTTACAGGAAAGGAGGAATGTCATTAGTGAAATATAAATGTGTTCTCTTTAATCTTTAAACATGAAAAAAACAACTACAATAAACTGCAAATAAGAATTTGTAGCCCAGTATGAACATTTTGTTCCATAAACTATTTTTTTCTTTATTCTAAGGTGCACTGCTGCCTTCTGCATATATGATTCGTTTGAATTTATACCATGAATCACAGTAAATCACAGTTATTTATTTACAAGATTTTTTTGCCTGTTACCTTTAGAAATAGTATTTCTGGCAGTCCACTTGTTTTCATCTTTTGTGGAAGACGAAGGCATTTACAGACAAGTCTGCTTTAGCACATATTTATTAAATGTTCTGCTTCGCCGACATCACATTTCAGGAGTTGGTTATTGTGGATGTTTATGCTACCTTAGACCTGTTGAAGATTTTTGAAACTAATAATAGGAAAAACAATGATGGAGAGAGATACAGATTTGTATGCAACTGTACTCTATGCATCATTGGGACTTTATGAATCTGGCCATTAAAGTAATTTTACCCTGGGGCGTGCCGATGACGTCATCCAGGACAGATGGGTAAAGGCTGAGCTCCAGCGACCCACCTGAATAACCGCTGATTTTAGCCCTTTTACCTCGGGTAAAAACCTCGTAAAAAGCCCATGCGACCCTCTTAAACCAGTGGGATGGCTAATAAGGGGAAAAATCCCCCGATTCAAGGAGTGGGCAAGTACTTCACTCCGGCTAAACAGCCCGTTGAGACGGGGAATAGAAAGCAAGATGGCGCCCAGGCTTCAGGCCCACGAGGCAAACAAGGCCTCTCAGACACAGCAAGCCCTACTGAGACCCCCCCTTCCCCGGACAGGAGAATAACGAAGGAATACCTGGAGGAACTCCATGCCAAACTCCAACGTTCATTACAGGCCAATATAAAGGACCCGGTGGCGGAATTTAGGTAAGATATCCAGGGGCTGCAGGAACGTACTACCACACTGGAAACCAGACTGGACGAGGCCCTACACCACCAATCGGAGGCCGATGATGAGATTATACGCCTGGGACAAGAAATAAATATACTCCGAGACGGATTGGAAGATCAGGAAAACAGGGATCGCCGCCAGAACCTGCGGATCCGCGGCATCCCTGAGGCGGTACTACCCGCGCATCTACGAGCATACCTGAATGATTTCTTCCTCTCCATATGCCCAGACCTTGATTCCCGGGACATGGAACTTGATAGGGCGCACAGAGCCCTGGGCCCGCGCTCCGAGGACCCAAACCGTCGGCGGGACGTGATCGTGCGACTCCACAGCTACTCCACCAAAGACAAACTAATAGGAGCTAGCAGAGAGAGGGACACGATCACGTTCCGAAGCGAACTGCTTCAGGTCTATAATGACCTTTCCAAACTGACAGTGGATCGACGCAAAGCGCTACGTCCCCTAACGTTACTCCTCCGCGAGAAAGGGATAAAATATAAATGGGGGTTTCCCTTTAAATTGATTATTCCCCACAAGGGTAAATTCCTCACCATCCGGCATCCAGAGGACATGGTGCACCTAGCAAAAGCTTTGGGCCTTCCCGTGGACTCCCTCCAATCTGGCCACCCAGCTGGTAACCGGGACCAAGAAAAAGATGATCAACCTGTGAGAGCCTCGGAGCGGATTGCTGAACAAAGACAATCCCGAGACAGATAAAGAGAGATTCACAGACTTTCCAGCCTCCCGCCCGGGTCCACGTCACCATCAGCTCCGAAACTCCTCCAAAATGGCGCCTGATGTGGCCTTACCTTCCCATGTGGTGGACCTCCGAACCGCAGTCGCGAAGTATCCTTCTTCCTCCCCGGATCCAGAAGTCCTACCAAAGACAATCGGAGGACGGACACCGCACAGCCAACTTCGGATTTCCGCAGCAAGCCCCGGTACCCGTCGAGGAGAACGCCATCGACTGCTCCGAATTTCCCTCAAAATGGCGCCCAGAGCGATCTTACCGGCCCACGTGGATCCCTCGGACGAGCTGCAATCTCCCTCCACAAGATGGCGCCCGGTGAGGACGTCCCCGCCTGCGGAGAGCCACGACTGACGTCACCAAGGTGCACGACTCACATCCGGCGCCGACGGAAGCCTCGCCTGAACCTGGAAGACGTCCCCATCCGCGGAGCGCCACGAGTTCTACTGACGAGCCACGACCGACGTCAACAAGGTGCGCGATTCACATCCGGCGCCGACGGAAGCCTCGCCTGGACCCGGAGGCGATACTTGTTCCGGAGCACAAGGGCTCCCGGGTGACCTCCAGCCGAAGGGTCACATGACACTCCCAGCTCGTGTCTGCCTGGCGCTCCCCCCCCTCGGCCGAGGGGCCCTCCCTAGGCAATCTTTGTTCCTCACCTGACCCCTGGTTCCCCCTCCCTCCCTGGAAGAATGCCACCAGCGCAAG
>WSYH01000549.1:93562-156059 GCA_036426205.1 Ascaphus truei | reverse complement strand
ATCCCCCCCCCCTCCCCAACCCGTCGCTGCCCCCTCCCACTCCTCTCCCCTCTCCCCCCCTCCCTCCTCACTCTCCTCCTTTCTTTCCGCCCCCCCCATATCTGTTACTCCCCCACCCTCACCCCCATCTCCCCCATTCCTCCCTCCCCCACACTCCCCTCCTCTCTCCCTCATCCCCACCCCCTCTGCCCGCCCCCCCTCTCTCCCCCCCCCAAGGATCCTACCTTCCCGGAGATGACTCCTAATAATATTATCCCACCAGATATCAAGAGTGTATAGCCTTCCCCAAAATGTTGGTACTACCTACCCTGGTGATCAAGGAATATGTAATGTAAAATGTACTTTGCGTCTTTCATTCTAACTAAAATGAATACAAAGGGGGATATGTACATGTACTGCCTTCACCTCCCACCTTACCCCCCCCCTCTTCCCCCCCCCCTCTCCCCCCTCCTTACTTTAACTTTCCTTTTCCTCTTTGGCTCTCCCCTTCTCCCTCTCCCCCCACCCCTCATCCCCCCACATCCCTATACACCCACCCTCATGCCAGCAACCCATCCCCCCACTCCCACCATCCCTTACCCACTCTCCCCCCCCTTCCTCCCGGACCTCCAATCTCACCCACACCTCACGGGAAATCCAAAGATGTTACTCCCCTTCAACCTCCCCCACGCAAAGGGATATGGGGCAATGGCAGCATAGATCCTATCTGCCCTGCCGGCAATAGGTTCCCTAGAAGCCTCTTCAACTAGATTACCCTAGAGAAAATATGCTCGGGTGTAACTGAAGATTGTTTAGGGTCTCTGCCCAGTCCGCCTCTACTGGAGACCGTTACCGGACCCGCCCCCAAGGGTCTTATACCACTCCAGCCGGTCCTTAGATTAGACCGGTTTTCAACCTTTAAGACCCCATTAGGGTCGACTTTCTTCTTTCCTTCTTCTACCCGCTGTTACTGTCCCAGCGGTTCCCCACCCAACCCTCCCCCTTTTCCTCCCCATTTTGGCTGCTTGTCTCTAGCACTACTCCAACGAAAACACACACGCCGACTCCCCTACAGGGCAGGCTACTCCAGTTGCCGAGACTCCCTCTCAAGCCTCCCCCCCAAACCGGAGGGGACCCCACCCACGGGCCAACAAAAACTTAAGACAAAATGTCTCATCAAAAAGCATTAAAAATTGTTTCCCTAAATGTTAAGGGCCTGCATAACAATAGGAAGAGACGCTTGGCCCTCCAGGAAATAAAGAAGTAAGGGGGTGATGTGGTTTTCCTCCAGGAGACACATTTCACATCTCAGGAGCCGCCTAAAACATTTCAGCAAGCGTATCCGTTGAGCTACTTTTCATCGTTTAGTAGCAAACGCAGAGGGGTTTCCATTCTGATTCGTCAGGGCACCCCATTTAATCTAACAAAAATCCAGGCCGATCCAGAGGGTAGATTTATTGTGGTGTACGGCTCACTTTCAGGCACGGCTATCGCCCTTATTAACCTATATGCCCCAAACGAGAACCAGACAGATTTCTTAAAAAAAGTTCTGGAAGAAATTGACCCACAGTATCTATCCTCGCTACTTATCGCAGGGGACCTAAACATGGCTCTTAACCCAAGAGAAGACAAATCGAGCCTCCCAGGATGACAACACTCCACTCAGTCACAAAGACTGGGGAATAAATTTAAAGACATTATGGGGGACTTTTCTCTTTTGGACATTTGGAGAACACAACATCAGGGGCAAAGGGATTACACCTTTTACTCGGCACCTCACCAGACCTATTCCCGTATCGACTACTTTCTTGCTACCAAGAACATTCTAGAAGCCACCACACACTCAGATATCGACCCAATCACGTGGTCAGATCACGCTCCCATCACCATGACCCTATCCATTCCATTTGTGAAAACGATCTTGTATTGCTGGAGACTTAACGACTCCTTACTGAATCACTCTGGGACAATTCTGGAGCTCAAAAAATCCCTTAGGGAAAACTTTCGCATAAACGCAGGGTCCGTCTCATCTCCAGCAAACCTGTGGGAAGCCCATAAGGCGACAATCTGAGGAAATCTCATCTCGATTGCCTCCCACCGGAAAAAAACTAAACTCAAACTAACCAAGGAGCTTACTGACAAAATAATCAGCTTAGAGCAGCAGCACAAAAATAATCCCTCCCGGAGAATTTATAAACAGCTGACAACTGCTAGAAGCGAATTAAGAATCATTCAATTGGAAAACGTAGAAAAAGCTCTCAAATGGACGGGCCAGAGGTATTATGATAAAGGGAACAAGGCCGATAGACTTCTTGCTAGCAAGTTACGAGGTATACAAAAAAGATCGCAAATAACGGCGATCCGGAGCGGCTCTGGTGAGCTTCTATATAACGAGAAAAAAATAGCAGAGGAATTTACCAAATTTTATACCAAATTATATAACCTAAGGGCCAACTCTGCTAGCCCAGGTATAAAGGATCTTTCAGCAGCCACTGACTATCTAGCAGATTGCGATCTCCCCTCGCTAACAGAGGAGGAAAATCTTATCTTGAACGCCACAATCACAGCTGAAGAACTAGAAATGGCTGTAAAGGCTTCAAAAATCTCCAAACGCCGGGCCCTGATGGTTTTACAAATGCCTACTATAAAATTTTCTCCCCATCTTGGTCCACCCCATCTATTGATCTTGTTCACTCATCTTCTTAGAAGGGAGTCCTATCCCCGTCTCTAATGTCGTCCCGCCAACTCTGGCTATAATACTCAAAAGAAGGGAAGGACCCCACCCAATGCGGAAGTTATAGACCAATCTCACTGTTGAACAATGATCTAAAATTATATAGTAAAATCTTGGCGAACAGACTTAATACTATCCTCCCGAGACTAATACACATGGACCAGGTCGGGTTTGTCCTGGGCCGCCAGGCCTCAGACAATACCCATAAAATCATTAACCTAGTTGACCACGCCCACATTTCAGGAGCTAAGGCGATGCTATTAAGCCTTGACGCGGAGAAGGCATTTGACAGAATTGACTGGCTATTTTTAGATCAAACACTGACAAAATTTGGGTTCAAAGATTCGTTCATGAAGGGGGTCCAAGCGCTGTATCAAAACCCGTCAGCCTCAGTAAGACTTTCAGGTGGAGGCCCCGAACGATTCCAAATTCGCAATGGAACCCGACAAGGATGCCCCCTCTCCCCTCTCCTTTTCGCCCTCACGATCGAACCACTGGCGACTAGAATAAGACAAAACCCGAATATCCAGGGCATCCCCCTTGATCAAGAACAATACAAAATTTCCCTTTTCGCTGATGATATCATTCTAACTCTGACTAAGCCCCTAACTTCCCTCCCTAACCTTCAGATGGAACTAACGGAGTTTGGAAAGGTATCAGAATATAAAATAAACAGCGACAAATCAGAGGCCCTAAATCTTAGCCTCCCAGATCCCGTGGTCAAACTCCTTAAACTAAACTTTAGCTATAGATGGTGCCCTTCACACATTAAGTATCTGGGAATTAATGTGTCAAGGCACTACCGGGACTTATACCGGGATAACTACCCGAAGTTATGGGTCAAGATCAAAAAGGATCTAGATCAGTGGGAAGGTTACCAGATCTCGTGGATCGGGAGGATGATCTCCGCAAAAATGAATATACTCCCAAGAATTTTATACTTTTTTCAGACACTCCCGATCCACGTTCCGTCCACTGATCTAAAATACATACAGAATAGATTGCTCCACTTCATTTGGCAGGGCAAGAGGCCCAGAGTAGCCAGATCGGTCCTGATGGCCGCGAGATCCAGAGGGGGGTTGAGGGTACCAGATTTATATAAATACTACTTAGCTGCCCAGCTCAAGCAGGTAGTAATGTGGAACTCAGACCCGACCCGCTGTTGCTGGGTAAAAATAGAGACTCAATATGCCAAGATGCCTTCTTTGCAAGCCTACCTCTGTAGCCTGGACAGAGGAGATGGGCAAAAATATAATCTTGAACTGCAGGCCTCACGATACACGTGGGACGTCTCGAATAGATGCAAAATTAAATATGATCTCTCCTCAACTAGCTCTCAACTGACCCCTATCTTTAACAATTCGAAATTCCCTCCGGGATGTGGATCTAAACTGTTCGTCCAATTCAAAACACGGGGTATAGAGGCGATTGCTGATCTTCTGAGCCTAGGGAAGCTCCTGACCTATCAAGAACTGAGGACTAAATATAAAATTCGAGAATTGGATATATTCAAATACCTACAAATTAGAAATTTTGTACGGACCACTTGTCATCTTCCAGAATACCCCACTCTCACTAAGTTTGAGCACCTTTGCGAGGTTAAGACCCACCAGAAGGGTCTAATATCGGACATATACAATGTATTAGAGCACTCAACGACTCCCACACAGCATGACTACATGCTCAGATGGTCGACAGACCTGAGTATGAATATAGAAAGAGAGACTTGGGAAAAAATCTGGCAGGCAGCCTCAGAAACTTCCCTATGTACTACAATTAAGGAAAATATTTACAAGATCATGTTTGGCTGGTATCTTACTCCAGCACGACTAAACCAGATCTACCCTCTGGCATCAGACCTATGCTGGAGAGGCTGTGGTAATAGAGGGGACATGGTTCACATCTGGTGGTCCTGTCCAGAAATTGTGAAATACTGGGCCAAGGTCCAAATTTTGATAAAAGAGGCCACCGACCTAGAAATACCTATTGAACCACTGACCTACCTGCTGGCCGCACCAATGCCAGACATTGTCCGGCCCACCAGGAAATTAATATCCTTCATTCTTACCGCGGCTAGATGCTGCATTGCGGCCTCCTGGAAAACGACCACTCCAGCACTGAACACAATTAAAAACAGAATCGGTGATGTGATGATTATGGAAAGGCTTACCGCCATCGTTAGGCAAAAGGTCCCCGCCTTTGAGGATATCTGTGAACCCTGGATCCTCCTCACTAGAGATTGTCAGCCAACTCTAGCGAGTCGGAGACCTCCCCTCTCCCCGTAAAGAGCTAGCAAACGGTCCGAAATAGAGAACCTACATCAGCCAAATGGGTTACCCACTCCCCCCACCTACCCTCCTCCCTCCCCCTCTCTCTCCCCTTCCTCCTCCACCCCCCCCTCTCTTTGCCTTCCTTTCCCGAGGGCACCCCCCCCTTTTTTCTCTGGCAGCTCCGGTTGCCACTCTGCTTCTCCCCCAGAAAAGTTGTTCCAAATTTTTTTTTTTAGGCTATGATATTTGCTATGACTGTTGTATTGTATAATTGCCTAATAAAAACATTGGAAAAAAAAAAAAAGTAATTTTACCCTTAAGTGTTGCCGTATGATGTGGCATTTATGCAAGTGGTCCTTTTGACTTTCATTTCTTTTTTGCTAATTGCTAGTGGTGATCGCATCTGTTAATATTAGGGTCAAATTCCTTAAGCAAGACAGAATGTATTATATACAGTAACACACTTGATAACTTACTTTATTGTGTTTAAATTTTTATTCTACAAAAAAAGATGCTCTTCAATTTCTACAGAAATAGATGAAGTTGTAGTAGTACCTTGGTGCAGTTAATTATGTATGTTGAATAGCAACACTACCCTTATTCTGTAAAGTGCGAATACCGCCAATCTCGCGGTATCATGCAGAAAGCCTTATTAACTTAATGGTACGCTATGGAATTGTAGAAATTGAGATTTTATTGACTGAGAAGTAATAGTACAGAAGAGGCCAGTCTCAGCTTTTTGTCAAACAGGGATTTCCCTGCAGTTCTAATCGAGTTAGATCATGAAATGGTGTAAAGCATGGCATGTCAGGATAGATACAATAGACCAGTGGTTCTTAGCCATTTATGAGCAGGGGTACACATGGAAGATTTGTTAAATCTTGGGGTACCCCTGCCATCAGGCCTCATTCATCCACACCGCGCACATGACACACTAGGTTCCTTCTTACACTCCACCCATTTACTTCTACTTCTCATACATTATAATCTCCCTTTTTTTAACACACACACATTCACCAACATTCTCACACACACACTGACTCTTTTCTTAACACGCCCTCCAAATTCTGCCACCCTTTTCTCATACTCCAAATGTATACTCCACTCATCTGCCCCCTCACCCCACACATACACAGACCACTCACCTCTACACACCACGCAAATACTATAGCCACCCACTTTTCACACAAACTACATATTACATACACCATTCGCCCCCCATTCTCTTATTCATAAACACACCTTCCCCACCCTCACAGAAAGCACTCACCTTCTTACATAAAGCCCTTATACCCTCCCAACACAAAGCCCTTACCTCCCTCAATCTCCTCACACAAAGTTCTCACCTCTCTCCAGCTCCTCGCACACAGTCCTCCCCTCCCTTTCCCTCCCCCGTAACACACTTTTAACCTTTTCCCCACACAGCACATAGTTATCCCATCCCCCACTCCCCACACACCTTCCCTCCTCCCCCACTCCGCACACACATTCCCCCCTCCCCAACACACAGTTCCCAAATTCCCCCTCCACACATACAGTGCTGACTCCTCCCTGCCACACACACACACAGTTCTCCCCACCTCTTCATACTCAGTTCTCACATCCTACCCCCTTCCCCCACACATCTCTTACCTTCACCCCAACCCCACACACCTTCCCCTGTCCCTTAACACAGTTTTCACCATGCCTCCTCCCCACACAAAATTCTCCCTACCCCCCACCCACACCACCCAAAACCACGCACCCACAGCAGCGGAAGTGTGCCTGGAAGGTGGAATGTTTAGCGTTGCCGGGTCTGGGTTGGAGAGAGAGGGTTAATCGATATACTAGCCGGGTCTTGGGGTTGGAGATGGTAGAATCATAGAAGTCCGTTTAGCCGTGGTCTGGGAGTGTAAATAGGAGAATGGTCCAATTCCTAGTAGCCGTGATCAAGAGTTGGAGAAGTCGCCATAGTCGAGGGTAAGCCGAGGTCAATATCCAGAGGGGGTTCATTTACAAGCCGGGTCGGTACACAAGAGGTTAAACTGCAAGACAAGACAGGATAAAGGCAAGGCACAACTGTGGAAAGCAACAAGACTACAAGAGGTTATGCTGAGCACTGACTGAGAGCAGGAACAGGAACTAAATAGCAACAGGAAACCAATAGGAGCTGGGGCAGAGCGGAGGGACAATCTGACTGTAAATGCCTCAACATTTCTGTGAGATTCCCAATGGCCCATCGATTCCCCTGGCGTGGGTCCCTGCAGTCCATTCAAACTGAATGGGACTGCAGGGACCCCTGCGTGTTAATCTGATGGGCCATTAGGAATCTCACAGAAATGTTGAGGCATTTACTGTGAGATGCCTTCATTTTTACCCAGGCAAGTGATTGGATACTGGTGGCTGCATCTGTATGTATATTTTTACAGTAAATAGGGGGAAAGTAAAGTTTGGATAAGTTGTACATGTTAAGCGGGTGTACAGCAATCAGGGACGAGCATTTTCTATTGCAGTGGTTCTGCTCTTTCCATAATTACTGTTCAGAACGTCCCAGGAAAAGTCACATGACTAGAATTCATTCCATTAGGGGTAGGCGCCAACAGTGCAGCATTTCTCTCTATAACTTGGCATGTGCCTTCCTTTGATCTTCATATGTTGAAATCCTCAAGGAGGTAGGAGCGGAGCACAGCGGAATGGATGCAGGGGCTGAAACACCAGGGTAAGTAAAAATCCTTTATTCCATCCACGATCAACATCATGGTATGGATAGACAAACTTCTCTTACGCGTTTCAGGCTTTCGCCCTTTGTCAAAGAGAACCAAATAATGCTGCAGGTGTCCCGCTGATATACTCTCTCCCCTCCGCTGCCAGCTGATCATGGTTTCTAATTTGTTGGCGCGAAATCGCCGAGCTGCAATCTGATTGGCTGTGTCATGCAGCCAATGAGATGATGAACTAACGTATTGCGTGCAGGGGCGGCTCAGATCAGCGGAGCAGCCGCAGCAGGTCTTTGGAACAAGTTAAAAAGCAACAACAGTACATACAGTAGCGTTTGAAGCATGTTAAAAACAATATAAACATTGTGTTGCAAAAACGATCTATGGATTAAACGGTGTACATACCATAGAAGATTGTTCCCTCCTGGATGTTGGAACATTATCTTGATACAATATCTGCATACAATCTTTGCAAAGATTCCCACCTAGCTGAGTACGGTATTCGGGAGTTTATCTCCTATCTATCACTGACTTTGCTTATATATCCGTCAGCTTGCTATCTCTGGGATATCATTTATTTTTTGGATACAACATTATTGAATTGCAGGGGCTAGAATTTACACCACCGGTTTTTATATTTTTATATTCTTGTCGATACTTGGCATAATTTGAAATGGAGGAGGAGGGGACTGAGGACATTACTGTGGAACCTACAGACACTGAGACCACATATATACAAAGTTGTGCAGACAATGCTGGCCGCAAAAGAAGAGCAGCATATGTATTTGATAATACTATCTCTGATGTTTGCGAAGATAATACAGACTTAAACTTATATTTTTTGAAATTTGAAAAATCTCTATCATCCAATGTTCATCTATGGTGGGACATAACAACACTGGACAATTATTTAGCTGTTAAAAGAATACCAAGAGGCCTTCGCATTAAAAAAAACTCCCTCATTTGGCTTCCCCAATAAAGAATTTGAGACAGAATGGATACAAATTCTGGATGAATGCTCTGAAAAGTTGATTGAATTAATCATAAAAACTAAAATTCAAGAAAGGAATGGGGTGAAAAAAACAATCAAAGATTTACAACTCAATCTCAAGTCATATAGAGATATGGAGAACTTTAATGATAAAGATAAAAATCTATCAAAAACCATAAATGACATTGAAGAAAAGATAATGATTAAAAAACAATCAAAATTTGAGAGAGATAGAATGGATTACGAGAAGAACCAAATCTATGCATGGCAGAAACCACCCCCACCAAGGATGACGTACCAACAAGAGCAAACACAAAAAAGAGATTCATACAGAAAGAACACATATCCAAGAAAATCCACTCCAAATAAATCCATCTTAAAAAGAAGAACATCTGGAGCATCTAGTACATCTGATGTATCAGACTTGGAGAATCGACCTTCAGTTGTATCATTTACCACAGATGAAGATATAGATCGCCTCAGTGATTTCACAGATCCAGAAGATCGTCATCAGAAAAAAGACCCACCACGCCGCCAAAATCCTCCACGTCATCAGGAGAATGCATCAACCTCATTTGATTTGGGAAACCAAAGAGAGTCAAAAAACTCCCAAAAAGGACGCGGCGCTCGGCCAAAAGAGGGACTAATAAAGAAAAGAAAAATGGATCATTAATATCAGAGAACAATGTAGTCAATATCTCTGGGGTCGAACTAACAGAGGGAGAACTACAAGTTCTCAACAAGGGTCTGAACTTTGGTATTCGAGATAACTTTGATCTCTTTAATACTGTTATAGATTTGCAAAGATATATAAGAAAATTAACACTGAAGAAATTCTTTAAGTCTAAACAGCCTGCTGTCGGTGTGGTTTCCCCACCAGACGATCCAGAGGAATTGGACCTGGTTCCTCTGGTGGGGGACGCCACTGACGGCAGGCTGTCATTTAGAGAACATACAGTACTACAAGATATGAATGATCTATTTGAGGAACAATATATGACAGATACCCAACATGTTGGAGATTCAGAACAGTTCCTTTTTCTAACTGCCTCTAAGCACACATCATTCAGAAACAAATCGATATTTTGCCCCATGTTTTCAAAGGGTCCACAATTAGAGACCTATGAAAAACTCGTAGAACAAGATCTACAACTATTGGCCAAAGGTTATAATCTTACCAGTTCTGAACACAACAATCTATCCAAAGAGGAAAGTCAATGTTTGGCTACTCTCAAAAACAGAAAAGAGATAATGATAAAAAATGCAGATAAAGGTGGAGCCATAGTTGTAATGAGTTCCGAGATGTACTACTCAGAGGCAAATAGACAACTAAATGATGTTGATGCTTATTGCAAACTCACCAAAGATCCCACGCAGATGTACTTAAAGGAAATTGAAAAGCTTATAGATCTGGGCAGGGAGTTGCGAGTCCTATCTAAACAAGAGTCAGAATTTCTTTTCAATCCTTTTCCCATCATACCTGTGTTTCACCATCTCCCAAAGATCCACAAGTCGCTTGAGCATCCTCCAGGCAGACCTATTATATCTAGCATTGGGTCTTTGGGAGATGGTGTCTCCAGGTATGTGGATTTTTTCTTGCAGCCGTTGGTTCAACAATTACCCTCATTTTTGAAAGACTCTTTTGATTTGCTTTCAGACATAAACAATATCACATGGTCTCACACATACACTTGGGTCACTTTAGATGTCACTTCCCTATACACGATTATTGAACACACTAAAGGCATCAAAGCAATCACTCACTTTCTAAACAATTCTAATCTTCACCTGGCACAAATCACGTTTATTTTGGAATGTGTATTATTTTTATTACAGCACAATTATTTCACTTTTAACAATCAATATTATCTACAGACACAGGGCACGGCTATGGGGACCTCCTTTGCACCCTCCTATGCCATCTTATTCATGGGACTTTGGGAATCTCAACACATTTTCGGTGACACTAACCCATACAGACACTATATCAAGTTTTACCGTCGATATATTGACGACTTGTTATTAATTTGGTCTGGGGACGCACAAACACTTTCACTATTTTTTACATATCTTGAATCCAACGACTGCAATCTCAGATTCACGCATACGGTTCATGACCAACACATTGACTTCTTGGATCTCCACTTATATGTGGATACTAACCTCTCAATACAAACTAATATTTATAGAAAGGAACATTCTCGCAACTCCCTGCTCAGAGCAAATAGTGCACACCCGAAACCACTGTTGAATAGTATTCCCAAGAGTCAATTTCTCCGTCTTATATGTGATATACATGGATAAAAATAAAAATAACTATATAGGTTACTATGAAAGGCATACACACATATATATAAGTGGGTGAGCAAAATTTGTATTATGTTGGGTCTATTTTCATATTTCATGAAATGATACAAAACAAATAATAATATGTCTATGTCAGAATGTATCCTATGACTAGCATTATACTGTCCACTTGTACCTTTCTTATCAATTATTGACATAACATACAACTATATAAAAATAATATATGTGATATACATGGATAAAAATAAAAATAACTATATAGGTTACCATGAAATGCATACACACATATGTATAAGTGGGTGAGCAAAATGTGTATTATGTTGGTTCTATTTTCATATCAACAGTAAGCTAAACATATCAGGATTACTAACTGTTATATACCCTTAAGATCATTTAGACTTCACTTAAACAACTGGCTATTTTTATATAGCCCTATTACCCCATAGTCCATACAGTGGGTTGTTATAGCAGTCTTGTTATAAATAATATGTATATAGATTTATTTATTTCCCCACTGTATTATCCTCCATACCTCCATTTCAACTTGATAGATCGTTTTTGCAACACAATGTTTATATTGTTTTTAACATGCTTCAAACGCTACTGTATGTACTGTTGTTGCTTTTTAACTTGTTCCAAAGACCTGCTGCGGCTGCTCCGCTGATCTGAGCCGCCCCCTGCACGCAATACGTTAGTTCATTCATCTCATTGGCTGCATGACACAGCCAATCAGATTGCAGCTCGGCGATTTCGCGCCAACAAATTATGAAACCATGATCAGCTGGCAGCGGAGGGGAGAGAGCTATATCAGCGGGACACCTGCAGCATTATTTGGTTCTCTTTGACAAAGGGCGAAAGCCTGAAACGCGTAAGAGAAGTTTGTCTATCCACTACCATGATGTTGATCGTGGAATAAAGGATTTTTACTTACCCTGGTGTTCAGCCCCTGCATCCATTCCGCTGTGCTCCGCTCCTACCTCTTTGAGGATTTCAACATATGCTGATCATTAGCGTGACGCACACTGAAGGAACATCCACCTCCACAACCGTGAGTACCCCAGTCTGTTCACAACGGCTGGGGGCTAATCCTTATGTACCCATATGCTTCCTAGGGGACTATACATTGTTCTCAGGTAGTCAGACATTTATTACTGACTTCACCTGGAGATACAGGTCCTGCAGACACAGGAAGGGGTTAATCTTATGGATTAAACGGTGTACATACCATAGAAGATTGTTCCCTCCTGGATGTTAGAACATTATCTTGATACAATATCTGCATACAATCTTTGCAAAGATTCCCACCTACACTACCAACACACTTTATTAGAGTGTGGCCGGTACCGCAAGCCGGGAGATTTCCCGGCTTGCTAGTGGCCGCCCCTCGGCGTGCCGCGCGTCATAGACGCGCGGTCACGCGTCTTCGGGAGCGTGCGCCCCCTGCACGCGCGTCCAGGGGCTCCCCGAGGGAGCCCTGGTGTCCCGCGATCGCGGGACAGCGGCAGGGGGTTCCGGGGGACCCGGCGGACCCGGCAGCGGTAGGGAGAGCGCCCCGATCGGAGGGCGCTCTTCCGCTGCTTCGGCGCGCGCCCGTCACTCTCGGGCGCGCGCCAGGCTACTGCTGCGGCCAAGAACGGGCAAATGCTCGAATAAACTTGGCCGCAGCAGTAGCTGAGCACGGTATTCGGGAGTTTATCTCCTATCTATCACTTCCTTTGATCTTCCTCTGGGCTCCCTACATTATCTATTCCACTCCCTTACGCCTTGATAGATTGTACCTTGTTTTTTATTGGTCAAGTTTCTGCCTTCGGTAGTAATGGGATTTCAGTTCTATGACCTCAACATGTCTGCAAAGTCAACTATTACCAAAGAGCAAAAAGTGAAAATCACTGTAGATATATAACATCCACATTAAAGAAAGTCTCTGAAATATCTTACATACACACCACATGCAATAAAAAAAATCTGTAAACAGGTACAAACTCCCAAACTTAAAGAAGCAGGTTTCAGGGGGTATGGAACCAGCTAGGATCAATGACCAGGCGTCATCAAATCACAATGTGGGGTAGCGCACCCAATCTTGTGGTTACCACAAGACAAGTCACGGAACTTACTACCAGATCAGACGTAATACTCCGCATCACAATGTAATTAATAATAGCCAAAATGGGAAATAGATATCTACTTTGCGAAGCTGACAACTGAGAGTCTAAAGCCCATATTCAATATTTTGAGAAATCCATGCTTAGTTTGGTGAATTTATTAACCTCCTTTCATGTATGGTAGAGGATGTATTGGTAACAGCGTGTTGACAATTTCTCATTGATATTGAATAGGAGGTATGGTAAGTACATTATAAAGGGAGGGAAATAAGTCATGATGAAAACGAGTTTTATAGATATAGCAGAATTAGATACTAGAGGGGAGATAGGTGGTAAGAAATGGAGATAGTGGGTCTTCAAAAGTGATCTGAATGCAGAGAGAACTCTTGGTGATTAGTGGTTGGAAGAGATAATCTGAGATACAGCAGCTAACAGGGGATAACAATGGAGAAAGGTTACAGATATGAATGATTACAGTGGAGATGACAGATTTCCAAAAGTTAGCAACAAGTTTGCTTAATGCAAAAAAAGTCACTGGCCATTGCACGTCCGATTCATTTCACTTACTTTACAGTAGCTTTCGAAGTTTGATCGAACTTTAAAAAAGAAACACATTTTTTTTAAGGTCACCGGACTGCTCTTTTGACTATGCTTATCCTAAAGTTTAAGCCTGATTCAAGAAACACACATTGAAGTCATGCATCAAGTCAAAAGATTTTTTTTCATACATCTATACCCAAGATGAAATTAAAAAAAAACTTGCTATTCTAGTGGACTGTGGTGTTTTAAATGAAAATGGTTTGACTATCTGTTTCCTTTGCCCTGTAGGGGGAAGTTTTACCTGGAGGAGCGCTATGCAATTTCCAAGCTTGGTGGTTGACATATTTTGGTAAGTTTGTTGTGTTTTTTAACTGAAATATTGTACTGCTGCGACACACTTTATTCGAGCAAATACCCAGTATGTACCTGGCAGATACCTGGAATGCGCCGCTCCTCACCTCTGACAAGCCCCGTTGCGTTTGCCTTCCCAGCCATGGTTCATGCCTGGCTGACGGGCGGCTGATCTGTTAAATGATAATGATTAGGATTTAATAGGCTGCAATGCTTCGCGTGTCTACCAGATGGCATAAATTCATGAATTGTAATGCAGTATATATATATATACTGTGCAGTATTGCAGCCAGCGGGAATAAAATGCTTCAATCCCTGCCTGGAAAATAACGCAATGCACTCGGGCAGAAAACAGTCACAAACCTCAATACACCCGAGTATACCCGAATTATTGGGACTAGCCGAGCTCGAATAAAGTGTGTCGCCAGTGTACATACTTCCTGAAATCTTTAATCTCAAACTGAAACAGAGATATACAGTATTCTAAACATGTAAAAAACAAACAAAAAAAAAACAAACAAAAAAACACCTAGCTTGATTCCAGGATTTGGAATTTCCCATTCTGTGATTTGTAAATTCAGAAAGATTGAGAATTTCTGACAAAGTTATTTAGAGCTCATTGATTACGAACGTAAAAGCCACGTAGAAACTAATTAAGATTAAATAACTCATCTATGAAATTTACAATGTGATTATTTTTGAATGTCTTGAAAGTTTTTCTCCTACATTTTACATCTTACATCTACAATCCACAGTTTGTCAAACTCCCAGTTCTTAATTTATGAGGTGTTAGCCTTATCATGTTTTGACCCCTCTTTTGAATTAAGAAAACTACAAGGTTTAATGATGTTGAATTTCAGGCTTTATGCAGTAGGTCTAATAGAATTAAGAGATTACAAAGACATGGTTAGTTATATTTTTATTGTAGGCTTTTAAGCAGCATTAGGTATAAGAAAGTTGGGGATGTGTGTTGGTTTTCTTTACTTTTGATCTTTCATGCTTAGTCCGGTATTTAGCTTCAAGATTTAATTTAGATTAAAGTCAATCGTAGAAACGTAGGATAATAATCCCACAACCAGTGCTCGAGATCTAGTTCAGCATAGTAGAATATAAAATCCTTAGGCTAAGGCCCCGCTCCCAGAGTCAGCGCGCCCGCACTGCAGACAGGCGGGGCACTGACATACACAGACCGCGATATGCGGTCTGTAGGGAGCGGGAGCCGGAGCGGGAGGTGGGCGTGAGTGGGAGGCTTGACAGGGAGGTGGGCGTAGCTTGAGCGGAGGGACCCGCTACTCTCCCCCCCTCCCTCCACGGCTCGGGTAAGTAAAGCAACACACACAGACAGAGGCAGGCACTCACGCACTCAGGCACACACATACACACACACAGACAGGCACACACACACGCAGGCACTCATACACACACACACACACAGACAGAGGCAGGCACTCACGCACTCAGGCACACACATACACGCAGACAGGCACGCACGCACTCAGACACACACACAGACAGGCACTCAGACACACACACACACACAAACACAGATAGGCACTCACGCTGCTTTCTCTCCACACTCCTCCCCGCTCCCCGAAGCCTCTCCTCCTCCCGAAGCCTCCCGTCCCCATTGGCTCACAGCCACACCACGTGACGCGTCAACGCTAGGGAACACCATTCTCTTGTATCCCATAGCGGCTGACGCGCCACAGCGTGTAGTAAGCTGTGCAGCCAGGGGGGACCGGGACTGGCTCTGCAGGATTCCCCTGCTGGTGGGGAACTCGCGTGTGGCCGCCCGCGCCACCGAGCACAGCGGGACTGAGGCCTTAGTAGTAAAGGTCTATGACCTGTATGAAATAGACATATAAAGGCACGTCATAAAGCTTGGTCTATGAGCAAAGCGGACTATTATGCAGGCTAGGGGGAGGGGTAATTAACAAGGGTATAGGAAGGAAAAGCCATCCGTCCTAACAAGGAGCAACCCGGCTTTCTCCAAACTTAACCCCCAGCCCACTACCCCCACAAAAGTACCTGCTGTCATGCTGAGACCAGTTTGCTCATCTGCTCCTGGGTAGAATCCACTGGTAAGAAGCATAAAACATCCGTATTCCATCTGCAAAGGGGGCGGGCTGCCAGCTGAATCAATCGTAGAAGAAATTCCAAGGCAAAAAGCGGTGCACAGCAAAAAAGTAACCAAAAGCAGCTAATAGTAAAAAGGGCTTATTTAATGAAAAAAGAACACCTTTACCTAGCCAAACACACTCTGATGCGTTTCATCCCATTCAGGACTTTGTCAAAGAATTAAAATTGTCATAAAATTTTCTTCAAATGCAACCACACAGAAGTATTGTTTGTCTGTGTGAATACATGCCACGCGTGGACAGAACAATAGTGAAAAGTACACAAATTATGACGGCATCCCAGCAATAAGCTAAACAAAAAATCGGTGTCAACACTGCATCTAAAATCTGATTTGAAGTGGTTTTTGATTGCCTATACCTGAGACTCCCTAAACACAATATAAAAAGAGATATATAACATCTATATTGCAGTTAATGTCAAACATCCTTGGAACAAAAAAATTAGTGCACCTATTCTATTTCCTGCAATTGTTCATCCAGCATTTCTATCAATGCTTGTGTATCTCTAGTTGGGCCATATCGTTTACATAACCCCAATGGCCTGCTGCCAGTTTCTCTCTTCAAAATCAATAAACTGATGTAATACTCCAAAGTTAGCTTGCAATTAATCCATTGACCCATGTTGGTGCAGTTTCTAAAATGTTAGTTTGGAAGGCCTACTTGTAAAGTAAAGTGATGAATAACCTGTTTGTGGTACGAAAGCCAATTATCTAAATATGCCAGGGATTTATTGTTGTATTATTTGTATAGTACAGACTATAGTACAGACTATGTATATATCAGAAAATAAATACTTCTGACTTATTAAAAAGGGCAGTCTATCTTATTTTGCATCTGAAATCCGTAATTCATTACTGAAAACCCTTTCAACAGCATATATTTAGGAAACATATTACAGATATACGTTTTGGGGACGATGTGACAGTTCAGGCTTTAGAACTTGTATTCTACGGGGATTAGACTAAATTCTTTGAAGTATGAATTGGAAATAAACAGTTCCATGTAATTGTTCAAAATTGTCTTTAAGACAAGATTGGGCGTAACCCTAACAGAAACAAACAAAGATGGTTACACTTACGGAATTACAAGTACACTATGCATCCACAATCATCATGCTGCCATGCAGTCTCTTGCTAAAGGCTACTTCTACTGGAACCTAGGCTTCAATATCATGCTTTCAATGGGAATGAACCTATATAAAACCTATTAATGTCCACAGGCATTATGATCATCTGTTTTTCAAAAGAAAAACTTTTTGTCTCTGCTTTACAGCTAGAATACTTTTCTAACTTACCCTAAACGCCTCTGTATTGGTGTTTCAGAGACGAGTAAGTAATGATTACTCAAGAGAGCCTCTACTGGCAAAGGAAGCAGGAAGCTCTGTTGAGTGGATTTATTCTCCTGGCAGCAGCCACTGGAGTGGAGTTCCTAAGCCTGGTAATTAGGGCTTTTTTTCCTCTGTATTTAATTGCGGCAGTTGATGTGCTCAAAAGGGATACAACCCTAAAACGGCTGCCAAACATTCTTCAGGTACCATATAATCAGCCCGCATACTCTGGTCATCCCACACTTCTATGTTGAAGGTTCCCCTGCAGCACAGTCTTTACATGTTTGGATTGCGTCTTTATCTGCTTTCTTTCAGAAGAGAAGCTGCTTTTATCTTGTGCAATCCATAATTCAGGTGCAAGTCACCGAATCAATATTTCAGAACTACAGTACGTAGATATCATTTGGGATTCTAAAATCTTAGCGTAACTGAGTTTGAATTCTCTTAGCTCGTATTAGTAGTAGAAGTTTCATTGTCACCTTTTTTTATTATAATACTACAGTTTCACTCTATTCCTAAAATAAAAATCCACCTATTTAAAAATAATAATAATAATAATTCTTATCACAATATTGAGAAATTCTATTAGCACACAGTAATATAAAAAGGGCTAAATATCACTCTGAAGTGTTTTTGCATTTAATTTTTTAGCCCTTTTTAGATGCCCAAAGGTCTTCCATGTTTATAACGACCATACGATCGCATCACATGGTCACGTCTGGCCCCCAGTGATGTAAATGGAAGTGAATCTCCAGAATAAAAATATCCATTGCACACGATCCAATAGTGTAAAAAAAAGAGTTTTAATTACTCATAAGGTTTTTATTTTCCTTGAGACAGTGACATCAGGAAATATATTAAGGGTACTGTAGATGGAACGTTCACAGAGGTACACAATTAGGAGGCTTTTATAAGGTGAAATTATAATAAGGCTTTATCGTGCCTTTTCCTTTTTATCAGGAAAACATCCAAACAAGGGGGGGAACAAAGCTTCCATTCACTTGGGAGTATTTCTAGTGAAAACACTATGCAATTAATTCACATCTCCCTAGTCAAGCATTTCTCTCAGCCCCAAAACATATAGCATGAAAATAAGCAGATATAAGCAGTCTCTTAATAACGAAAGTCTTATCTGTTTATCAGCTGTAGAGTAAGCTTCTCTGCTCTCCTGGAACCGCACCCGTGCGTGCACAGAAAATATCAGCATCCAGGTTTAGAAGTCTTATTTGGTTCTTGGAGGGAAAATCTTCTCAGTTCCTGGTTCAGCTCCCTTCACTCAGGGAGTGTCAGCTTCAGGTTTAGTAGTTTTCCCTGTGTCTTGAAATCAGCTCTGCTGTGTTTTCTGACAGAGCTCAAGACATGTGGTCTCTCCAAAGGTCAGCTCAAAAGTGAGCTAAGGAGTCCCTTTCTGTCTGAACAGACAGGTTTTTGCAAGCAATCTAATCAGGCAGGTGGTGTTTAGTAATTAACTACCACACTGCTAGATTAAAGGCACATTACTGAACAGGGATAAGTCCCCTGTTACAGGTACCCTTGTGGTTAAGACCGTATATCAAGGTAAGTCCCACTTTTGTTCTGAAAGGAAAAATATGGGGCATTAAGGAGAAGGTATACATAATATATTTCAAGTTTTTACTCTGGGCTGAATTTGTTGTGTAACAAAAAAGGGTAATGTGAAAGCTGATACTGGGCTGCAAATCTGGTTAAAAAATTGCACCTGAATCATTCATTAAAAAGGAATCCAATTGAGGTATTGTGCTGGGGATTTTTCCTTTGATACATTTGCACCAGTTTGGCTCAAGTTTTACCGTCAGAAGACTTTGATGAATAGACCCAATAAGCTCCTACATTTGTGAATGCACCTTGACCTATACTGGTATTAAAGACATTGTGACTGAAAACATTTCATAGCGTATCTCTGGCTAAGAGAACATAACTCTGGATAGCTACTTTTTGTATTTAAAAAAATGGTTTTGAAAGTGTTTCTCCTTTTTACGATTTGTAGGTCAAATACTGTTTTTAAGAATTTACTGGTTCTAATTTGTTTACAATCAATACACACATCTGCCTAAGCCATGAATCAGTTTCAGCAGCTAAATTCAAATTAAGAATGCTAATTTACGCACTCGATTCAATTTCAGATTTTGATTTCTAACCTCTCGAAAAACAGAATGGATGCAAGTGGTCACAGATTGTGCTCAATCATGTGTGACTTTGCATTGTGAACTGACCACTGGGGAATGTTCGAGACTATGAAACAGGGAACATAGAAATGCCACTTAGGGCCTCATGCAGTAAGCGCCGAAAAAGTGCTCTCGCCAAGTGTTCCTTATCGGCATGATTTTGCCGATTTTCCCTCGCCGTATGCAATAAGTGCCGAATCACATCCGAATAAAGCCGAAAACATTTGTTCCCACTATGGTGATGATTTTCCAATCAGACACAGGTGTATCGGCATGCATGGCGAGGTCGTGTTAGGTTCGCCAATGAAACTTCTTTCTGAATCTGCCAAAGCAAGCATGTTTTTGATTGAGCGGCACATTTAAAGGCAGCGTGTATTTTTATTCCTTCTCTGTGTTGTTGGGAGAGAGAGAGAGACACACAGAGCTGGGCGATTTGCATATTTCATATTGACAGAGAGAGTTGCTGTGTATTGTGATAGTTTTGTCCTGTGTTGTTTTGTTAACATCTTTGTGTTGTTTTCAGTTTGTAAGTGTTCAGTGCGATTGTGTTTAAATTTCTTTTCTGTTCTTTGTGAGTGCTATAGGTATGGCCGAAAGGCGTGGGAGGAGTGATGCTGGTGTGAGTGGTACTGGTAGTCGTGTGAGTACGCGTCTGAGTGAACGTAGGATTCAGGGGAGTGCTGTTGCTACGAGTGCGAGTAGTGTTGCTGGGAGTGCGAGTGGTGTTGCTGTGAGTGCGAGTGGTGTTGCTGTGAGTGCGAGTGCTGGTGTTGGCTCTGTTGCTGGTGCTGCTGGGGTGTCTGTTGCTGGTGCTGCTGGGGTGTCTGTTGCTGGTGGTGCTGGGGTGTCTAGTGGTGGGGTGGTTGGTGGGTAGCCGCTTTTGGAGTCTCTTCCATTGGAAGAAGGAGAGTCAAGTCAGCAGCAGCCAAGCTCTGTGGCTGGACGTGTTCGGAAGAAACGTGTGGAGCGGCCACGTAATCCTCGTTTCAATGATGAGGAAAAGAGAGTTCTTGTCAAAGGGATTTTGGAGCACTATGACTCTCTGTATGGGCATTTAGTAGGTAAGTCAATCTTTGCATTGATTGTTCAAATAAATTTTATCCTATCTCATGTGACATGTGTTAATATCAAACTATTAATCTCTAATATCTATCAATTAAAGTTAATTGTTACACACGTAATCCTTCATGCTTCATAACGACCATAGCAATCAGTCAAAAAAGTTTACCAATGTTCATAGAATATTCATGCAAGCTTCCTTAGATTTGTATGTTTCCACGTAAATGCTCATGTGGTACACATATTCAACTTAAACCAGCATGTTATGTATCTCTTTGAACAGGTAGCAGTTTTGTAAAATGTTCGTCTTTCTATTTATTAGTAAGGTCATATATTTTTTTATGTCTTTCAAGGACGGACAAGTTCAGCCTCCAGAAAAGAAATGTGAGAGCAAATAACATTGTCTGTGTCTGCGTGTGGGAATCATGTCAGGGACCACACGAATTGTCGGAAGAGATTTGATGATATCAAGGCAAATTTAAAAAAAAAAATCTAAGCACAACGGATGCATGCTTCTGCCACTGGAGGTGGGCCGCCAGCACAAGCTCTAATGTTAACTCCATTGGAGGAGCAGATGCGTGAAAAATTTCTTCCTGTCATCGTGGAGGTTTGCCAGGGGACAGAGATATCGGAATTTATTCATCTCAATTTCCAGCAGGTGACAAATGTTACTGTACTACGCGTGTCGTATGTTACAGTTGTTATCTATATTTCCGCTGAAACTTATTCTTTGTTCAAAATATAAGCATACATACATTATCTTATCGGTATATATGGCTCTCTCTCTCTCGCTAGATCAAATAGTCGATATATATATATATACAGTGGTTGACAAATCACCAAAAAATCTACTCGCCACACAAAAAGATCTACTCGCCACCTAGTACCAAACGTGTGTGCTTGGGCCAATATTTACTCGCCCGGGGGTTAAATCCACTTGCCCGGGGCGAGCAAATGTATAGGTTTGTCGAACACTGTATATATATATATATATATATATATATATATATATATATATAATATCTATGTGTGTTTGGAAATATGTATTAGCCCAGCTATCGTGGCTTACATCATTATGAGTCAACATACACCACTTGACCTGCATGAAGGGATTATGTGTAATGAACTTCCAAATTACACACTGCAACCTTCTACTTTTACAAAGCATTCAACATATTTCCCCTATAGTTGAAAGCTGAATGTATGTTTGAATCTTTTTTCAAACAATGGGTTAACATGCATAACCACAAAGCACACCCGCAGTCATCCTTTGTCACAGTAATGTTTAACATCCCTGTGTTCTTCGTTATACTGTGTCTGTGCACACAAATGCTTAATTCACTCTTTCATGTTAAAAAAATGTGAAAGTTCCATGTCAGTTCATAATGTCTTTATTTATTTGTAGAACCAGATGTTTCCGCTCAAGGACAAATTCACTCAAGTGACCATGAAGTTGTTGACACTCCTGGATTAACACAGCATTCAAGTCCTCCTGCTCGTGACACCTTCTCAGCTATTGCAGCTTCTGAAGAACGAATCTTGGGTGAAGAAAATCGTCGCCATTCAGAAATGATGTCAATGCATGAAAGGATGCATGAAAGGACAATATCAGAAATGTCACAAATAAAAAATGTCATCATCCAAGTTCCTAAAGAAATCCAAAATCTAAACCAAACATTACAAGAACTGGTTCTGAATGTAAGCCAAGCCAATCAGTTTAGGAGTACAGCAAGAGAACAACAATTCCACTTTAACCCATCAGAGGATGGATCTTTACATGCTGCTAATTTTTCTCCAGAGTCATCACTTCCTCATTCCCCACTTCAGGATGTTACCGGTACAGTAGGTGCAAGTTCTATGCAGGTCCCTGTCAACATCCAACCGCTTATATCATCTGTTCAAAATATTGAACCGACACCTACAAATGAGACACGCAAAAGAAGGTTTGGTCAACAATTACTAATCACCAGCTTTTGGAAGAAGACAAAAACACAAACACAAGAAAGTGCTCCACCACCACTGTTGCAATGTATCTCAAGTGTTTCACAACTGCCACAGCCCACACCCAGTGCCCCTGAAGTGCCACAGCCCACACCCAGTGCCCCTGAATTCCCACAGCCCACACCCAGTGCCCCTGAAGTGCCACAGCCAACACCCAGTGCCCCTGAAGTGCCACAGCCCACACTCAGTGCCCCTGAAGTGCCACAGCCCACACCCAGTGCCCCAGAATGGCCACAGGCCACTACAAGTGCTACAGTTAAGGCGAGAGTACTTGGCACAGGGACAAGGTGAACACAACAGCCAACATGAAGGCCTGTGACTCGCTCTCAAAAGGATAAACAAAAATAAATAAGCAAATTCACTAAATTATTTTGTGTGGTGGTGTTGTTTACTGCAGACTCTTTCATGCATAGTGTATGTATGTTCATGTACAGATGCTTGCAAAAATTCAAGTATGTCCTTGTAAAAAAAATGAAGGTTTATAAATGCTCATTCACTGAATGAGTGAAGGCATATTTTAGAACATATGAATAACTAATAATCATCAGTTGTTTAATGTTAATCCATTATGACACACTTTGCATGTAAATGGAAGATGACATTCACTTAGCTCTTGTTCAGTATGAGATGTTTCAGGTTTATTATTGTAATTTAGATTGTCATTTCATGATAATATTATTTACATACAAATTAATGTTATTACCCATATAACATAGCCTACATTTTAATGTTATGTTTTCTTGTGTCTTAACTCTGTAAGATATTACTTACCTTAATCTTCATTCATAGTTCATCATGTTAGCATGTGATCATGTATGATTTTTGGTTACAATAACAGATCTGTAAGTATGTATGAATATATCTGTAGTCTATCTCTGTTTCTCTATCTATATGTATACACACACACACACACATTGTCTATCTTTCTTTGTGTGTGTGTGTGTGTATATATTTACTGATATATAGATATATATATATATCTCTGCCAGTGTTGTCTGAAAGCAGGCCTTGTGTTAATGATATTGAAATGTAAGGACACTTGCTAAAATTATTGTATCAGTATGAGTGAGCCCCTAATTCAGTCAGCTGTATTGATCTTTGAATATGATTACAACAAGGAGGGAGAGAGAGAGAGAGAGAGAGAGAGAGAGAGAGAGAGAGAGAGAGAGAGAGATACTTAAAAGAGTAAACTAGATTTTCACATTTTGATTGCCTAAGCAGAAAGTAAAGTTTCGATCCTGTGAAAAGAGGGTATTTTAGACAAGGAATCACATCCAATTATTGTAACAAATTTCTTGTGGGAGAAAAACTAGGCGTATAAATGTTCGGTTGTATTATAATCTTGGAAAAAAAGGCAAAGATAACATGTAACTATTCACACATTTATCAGACATCCTTATGCGTTCAGCTTAGACACTGTACACTGGAAGAGAGAAGACATGGCAGTAGCTTACACATTGCACAACAATCCACGTAAATCATACAAATTTATGATTTATGAAGCCATCAAGTCAACGCCAGAGAAAAAGGCTACCGTGAGTGAAATCTATGCCTTGATCATAAACAAATATCCATACTACAAAGAAACAGCCAATCAAAGAAATTTAAAAACTTCTGTACGTTTCACTTTATCTGCAAATGAATGTTTTGAACGTGTCCCTCATCGTTAAGGTCAATGATACGGCTGCTGGCATGTTAACTTCATCATTTAAACTTACCATGGAACATGGAACATATCTTCTGTTAAATAGCATATTTTTGCCTAATACCAGTTACATTGAAGCCTCACAGACTATCGCGTCTGCTGATATACCTGCACCGTCCATTCTTCAAGACGAGATGCAAGATGGACATAACTACTATGATATGTCTCCAAACTTATATGGCCAATACGAATGTGGAGGTGAAAACAACCAACAACTGTACGTACCTCCGGACGTCTTGTTTCAAGAACCCACTGCAGATCCATATGACGGCCTCATGGAGATGTGTCTGAATAAGGATTCAACGGTTGCCTCAACCATGGATGATACTGTTGTGCCTTCCTGGAGCGATTTGTTGCAGGCAAATCAGTTTTGACTTCTACAATAATGGTAAATACAAATTTCGTTATGCCTTTACTCAAATTATATATGTCAAAAATATTATAACATAATCTGCATAATATACACAATTTGTTAGCCAAATGAGTGGATACAGCGTAACATTGCAGACAGCCTTACATGGAGCGTTCACAAATACAGTACCGACCAATTTTATTCTAACTTGGCAAGCTCCGCGAATTTCGGAGTATCCCGGTGATGTGCGGTTTTGTATCGTTTTCTCCCGGGGTGTATTGCGTTATATCGCGCCCGTGATTTAAGCATTTTATTCCCGCTGGCTGCAATACTGCAATGCCGTGTAAAAACGCATGGGGGCATTAGCGAGCTGTTGTCTTTGAAGCCGAGAAATTCATGAATTGTAATGCAGAGTATACTGTATATATACAGTATATACTGTATGACAACAACCCCTATAACCCCTAACATACACATACAGTACTGTATATGCACATCAATGATACTATAGGCCGTCCCCTGGCAAGATGTGTTTGCAGCAGAGAGAGAACCGCTGCTCTCTCTGCGCAAACATCGGCACATTAAAAATTATTTAAAATACATTTTTATTCATAGTGTAGATGTGCAGGGGGTCTCCGGAGCTGAACCACGTTGGTTTCAGGTCTGGGGACCCCCGGCTCCCCGAGATACAGCCCCCTTTATGAGGTGCCGGTATCCCTCTGCATTTAATGGTCCCGATCACGTGACCGCGGCCTGTAAACCAAGCAGAGGGATACTGACACCCCCTAAAGGGGCCTGTTTCTCGGGGAGAAGGGGGTCCCCGGACTTAAAACCACAGCGGTTCAGCTCCGGAGACCCCCTGCACATCTACACTATGAATAATTATGTATTTTAAATGTATTTATTTCTATTCATGTATTTATTTATTTATTTAGATTTATTTATTAATTGTGCTGCTACTGTGTGTGAATTTTTTTTATTGTGGGTAGTGGGGGTGGGTGAAGGGGGTATTAGCCCCAACGGTGGTTGTTTAGGGCTTGCGGGGGGGTAGCGGGTGCACTTAACCCCTTCACGACCTGGTGTGGGTGGGTGTGGAAATGTGAGAGTTTGTAGCACAACTAAAAATGTGTGTGGATACTATGTGGTCCCTATTGGTGTATAGGGATGGAAAAATAAGGGGTATTAGTATGTGTGAGAGACAGCTGTGTGTGCATACATATAGCACAGTATGTACAGACATGGCCTATAGCGCTCATGGGAAGAGAGTTCGCTAGTGTCAGTAATGACTCATAAAATTTCGATCTCTGTTTAGGCCACTGCTAAGTGTCCCGAACAGATATATATATATATCATCACTAGCTGGTTCATCTGTCACTCTTTCCTGCAACCTTCTTGCTTACTGGTCATGGGGGAAATGATCAGATTTTTCAATGTCCAAAATTTGGACCCAAAAATGTAGCTAAGACAGTAGTGTGCTCTCCCATCACTGCAAAGCATCATATTGCCTCCTCCTCTCCAACCCTTCCTGCAAAGCTTACAATTTAAAACCAGTACTTGGTGGTAGTTTGTCCTTTCATGGTCTTTGTTGATCTCTGGGAAATGTATTTTGAAACTCCGTTCTTTGCGAGTTCCAACACACACATCCCTTCACAGATGCATCATTTATCATTTATCATGTATACAAAGACTTCACAAGCCTATGAAGTTGAAAAAAAATGACTGGTTACTTCAGCTTCACGTTTTTAAGGTTTCATTTTGTCTTGTATTTTGTTTTTCCTTGTGTCTTCATTTCATCATCCCCCTCCCTTTTACACAATCAGGTGTATCAAGGGGAGTCGGCTTCATCCGTTTTGACAAGAGGATCGAGGCTGAGGAAGCTATCAAGGGTCTGAATGGACAGAAGCCTCCTGGAGCGACAGAACCCATCACTGTTAAGTTTGCGAACAACCCAAGCCAAAAAGTGAACCACACCATCCTTTCTCAGTTGTACCAGTCCCCAAACAGAAGGTACCCAGGACCACTAGCTCAGCAGGCTCAACGTTTTAGGTTGGTATGTGGAAGGGAAAGCATTGTATCTCAAATTAGGACTAGCGTTGACTATTTTCTGTTTGACCACACGTCCCACTTTAGTTTGTAATGTTACAGTGGCTAAAAAAATTGTCTGCCAGCTGCTGTATTTCTAGTATTCTTTCTTTTGTGTATTACATAGACAGTGACAGGTTTATGGGAGGCCCAGCAAGGGTTCATCTTGGTAAACATGTATGCAAAGCTTTTGAAACCTCACATGTTAGAATACATGAAGGTGAGATCTACAAAGTTTCAAAAGAGCTGTATGCCCAGGGAAGCTCTTGTTAGTCTGTTGGTATCAAGGCTTGCAACAAATCTACAGTATGCTCTTATAATTTGTCGTTAAAGCCGCTTTAACCAGTTTCAAGAGACACGGTGAAGTACATTTTTGGTCCGTCATACAAAGAAGTAAATTGCTTTTGTTGCAGTATGCACCTGTATATCCCAGGGGTAGTTTTGGACAACAAGGTATATGGAATCTGTTCATGCATTTTGAATAGTCCCTTTGAAGCGTTGGGCTCTTATTAAATGAATATAACGCCGACACGGCGAGCCTGGTGCGAATATAACAGACTTTCAATTCTTTCCTGTGGCTTCTTTCATAATGATTAATTAAATGAATGTTGTTGAGGGACGCTGAGCCGGAGGTTAGCAGAAGATGGGGGACCTCTGAGCTGTTGGTACAATTCATGCGGTTTAGGAAAAGCTTGGAAGGGAAAAAGGAAAAGATTATTTGGTAATTTTGTGTCCATGAATAACTGCATGGGCGGGGGAAAGTTGACACTATTGAATGTAGACATCTGAAAAATGTAAGGACAAATTTCTGTAACAAATATCATGGAATGTTGTTTTCAAAACAGGTACAAAATTCTGCCTTTTAACAGATTGAATGCGGATGGTATAGTATATTTACCCCATGATGCTGATTTTTGTGGCTAACGGAGGGGGCACTGCTGGTTACAGGGGTGTGTACAAACAGAGAAGAAAGTAAGAAGAAAAAAAAAACAACTTCTGTAAACTTAAATTCCCCTGACCCCCCCCCCCCTCTTGCCCCTCTTACTAGGGGAGGGGTATGTGAAAATAGAACTCGTTTGGGGTAAGAGGGACCCTCCCCAACATAACTACACCCACTGATCATCCTCCACA
Source organism: Ascaphus truei (assembly GCA_036426205.1). Taxonomy (NCBI): domain Eukaryota; kingdom Metazoa; phylum Chordata; class Amphibia; order Anura; family Ascaphidae; genus Ascaphus; species Ascaphus truei. The sequence continues at coordinate 128,111 of WSYH01000549.1, read as the reverse complement.
TGGTCTCTCATGGGGTCTCCTTTGGCCTATATCCAAGTAATGCCATCACCCAGAAATAAATGCATCTGGTGAGACCCTCCCTGCTGTATGAGAGGGGGGGAAAGCAGCATGTCATATTTTGTTGGTATCCTGCAGATTGATAAACCGAAGGAGGAAGTTAGGCAGCACTTAAAAGTGTGTGTGTGTGTGTGTGTGTGTGTGTGTGTGTGTTGCATTTACATTGTATTTATGATGCATAAAATCTATGCACCATATACATTCTGCAAATGAATGTGAACAATATCATTGCAAGCAAAATACAGATAACTCCAAACAAGTCAACTATTTTAAGCAATCAAGTAAACAAAAATCAATATATATGTACCAACACTAACCCTTACAATACCAAGGATTACATCTATCTAATTGTAAAAAACATTATACTGTACACACATTGAAGCATTGCAATAAACAACATACAGTACAGTACATCCCCTGTATCTCTCTGCCTTGAGTGTAATCTGTTTAAAGTCCCTCCCCCTTAATGTTTCTGTTAAATCTCTCTGCCTTGAGTGTAATCTGTTTAAAGCACCCTCCCCCCTAATGTTTCTGTTAAATCTCTCTGCCTGTGTTGCTGTGAGTGCAGTTTATATAAATGTGGGGGGGGGGGGACCCGATGTGCATACTGTGAGGTCTAACCACCCTCACCCCCTACCCACATACCATTACCCCCCCCCATCCTGACCATGGCCCCTCCGCTTCTGCAAAACAGACACAAAAATGAAAACATCCAAAGTAATGTCCCCTAACCCATTAATCACCATAGCGGTTATTAACCGCTACAGTCATTAAGGGGTTAACCCACCCTCACCCAGTACCCACAAGGGAGGCCTACCCACATACCGTTGGGGAAACACCCCCCCCCCACCCCCAGTACCCACAATAAAAACAACACAGTGACCCACAATAAACATCATTCTATTTATTAAATACATTACCCACCCCCTGTGCCCCCCCATAAATACAAGATTTATCCTTTTACATACAGGGTTCATAACGCAGCCCAACGCGAGTCCCCGGTGGGCTGGCAGGGCACCTGGACAGACCTACAGGCTACCAGCAGCCCTTTTTAAACAGGTTCTGGAGGCCTGCTGGTGGGTCCCGCCAGCACCATGGCCCCAAGGTGGTCTCCTTGGGTCACCGTGGGCCACAATTGGGTCCCCACGGTAGGCCCAAGGATGTCTGGGAGCCCCGGGTCAGACCCACAGGTGTCTGCGGGGCCTCGGGTGGTTCCCACGGGGGTCTGGGGAACTCACGAGTGCTCACTACGGGTCCGCGGTGCCCCCACAGAAGTGGGACCACACATCATCATCCTCGCACCTATGGGTTTGCGGTGCCCCCACAGAAGTGGGACCACACAGCTTCATCCCCGCATGTGTCACCCGTGGAACCACCATATATATATATATATACAGAGATAAGCCATCCCCTGATGAAATCCGCAAGGACGGAAGAAACGCGTAGGGATATGTGGCAGTGAACCTACGGTGGTCGAGCAGCTCCTAGCTACCAACGTGAGGACGCAGAGACGTGTGTGAAGTCCCTTCCGGGTCCCAGTGCTCCACGAGAGAGGTGAATGGCGGCCGCACGCTACAACTAAGCAGTCGCAAAGGAAAGTACAGACTCCCTTACTCTCTGGGACAACGGCTGATACAGACACAAGATCCAGCATTCTAAAGGACTTCAGTCTACACAGAGGTGATCGTGGAGTCTTCAGTTGGTGCATGGGCTGGTCCCATAATATGCCTGATTTTATCAGACAAATTGTAAGTGTGCATTTGTCTTGTCCGTGATGTATTAAAATTCATATCTGATTTTACACAAGGATCGGGCGCTTCTTTTCTCTTTTTTCTAAATAGGTGCTGTGGGAGTTCGGTGAGCCCAAGAAGAAGCAGCCTGTACTTTTGTGATTCATTTATCATGGACAATTTGAGGACTTAAGTATTTTTTGTGATCATTTATAATTGCTTTATCAATTATTTTTTTCATTTTTTAATATCATTGATTTTTTCATTTTTTTGGTCCACTATTTGTTATGACTTTAATTTTATTTACAATTTAGGTTAGGTTGGACCTTGCATATTTATAGCTGTTTATGTAATTGTAAAGATATTCTTTTGTATTCTATTTTTGATAGATTTTGATTCATTTTTTGTCCATATTTTTCTCTTTTTCTTTTTGATTTTTATGCACACTTTTTCTTTTTAATATTTTTTATATATTTTTACAATAATTATAATTGGGCATATATACGGCCCCTGCCAATTTTTATATTGATTTTTATATTGATATTTATCTGTTTGAACTAAATTTATCCACCTGGTGCAAACACCTACCACATATATCAGCATTGCAGCAATTTTGGTGTATTTGGTAAAGGGCGCTGTCTATAATTCTGTTAATATATATATATATATATATATATATATATACCATAATACTGAGTTAAGTTATGGTGAGTAAAAAAAGTGGCAAAAACCCTCCACAGGAAAGCAAATATGCAAATACAACTGTATGCTCATCTGCATGTCTTAGGCAGGTCTGCAACCCCGCCTTTCCCCATTATCACCCAGTGAAGGAAAATCCGTTATTTCCTCCCCGGGCTTCAGAACCGAGAGGAACTTTTCCTCTGCCAGGTACACTGAAGCCTTGTGACTGGATACACTATCTGCACCGTTTGCAGCAGACTTCCCCGGAGAAGTTTTTCACGCCCTGCCACTGTTATCTCCGATTTTTGACGAACTTTTCAGGCCTGGGAGACGAACAAAATGAAACGTAACACACGCCAGGTTTCAAATCCTTTGTCTCAATTTATTACTCATAGGGTAATGATTTTTATACAGAAAAAAAAAGATATTGGTTAGAGGCGTAACATAGGCGTATCATAGGCGTGACATAGGCGTATACTTGGTGTGTCTTGGGCGTAGCTTTGATTAGAGGCGTGATTTAGGGGCAGGACATATTAGTGGCGTGACTTTTGAGACGTGTCCCTTTTCAATACAAGCAATGTTCTGAATACATAGCTTATTCATTGTCTGTTATCAAAAGAGACCTTGAGTCTTAGCAACTTTATTTCATTATCTTGCTTCTTGCAGAGAACCATTCTATTATATTCTACTAAAACACCAGGAAATTGACATCACAAAAGTATCTAGTAATATCCTGACCAGAAAGAAAGGAAATGCAATTTAGCAGAGAAACTGAGTGCATTTAGGAATTATATTTCAGCAAAAAGGCTGACTACAGAATCTTAACTAGTTATGACCATACAAAATGGAAGCTTAACATGAGTGCAGACTCTGGCCTGACATACTGGTCCTAACACCCAGCATACAGCACTTCCACTGCAGCAAGGGATTCTGGGAAATGACATGCAAATGAGCACACAGTGTCACTTTTTGCCTCAAAAACGATTTTTAACATGGTTCCCTATAGGCTTAAGCTTGCTTCATGGTCCCAGCTTTGAGCACAGCCAGGGTTAAGGTGCATACCCAGAAAATATATATTTAGTATAAGGGATTGTTACTTAATATATATCTACTATGGTTATTTATATATAGAAATATAATATATATATATCTATATATCATCTATTCCTATTATATATATTATCTATACTATATCTATCTACTATATTATATTCTAGATATATATAGCTTATAATATATACATATATTCATTATCTTCATGTATTTATTTATTTATTTAGATTATTTATTATTGTGGGCTGCTGTGCATGAATTTTTTTATTGTGGTAGCGGGGTGGGTGAAGGGGGTGTTTGGCCCTTGGTGTGAGTTTAGGACTTGCGGGGGGTTGCGGGTGCACTTAACCCCTTCACGCGTAGCAGTTAATACCGCTACGGTCGTGAAGGGGTTAATGTCACCGCTACCGCCCCGCAAGCCCAACCAACCACCGTTGGGGCTAATACCCCCTTCACCCACCCCACTACCCACAATAAAAATAATTCACACACACAGCAGCACAATTAATAAATAAATCTAAATAAATAAATAAATACATGAATATAAATAAATACATTTAAATACATTTTTATTCATAGTGTAGATGTGCAGGGGGTCTCCGGAGTTGAACCGCTTTGGTTTTAGGTCTGGGGACCCCCTGCTCCCCGAGATACAGGCCCCTTTAGGGGGTGCCGGTATCCCTTTGCTTGGTTTACAGGCCGCGGTCACGTGATCAGGACCTTTAAATTTTTTGGGCGGCTGCTGTGTGTGAATTTTTTTTATTGTGGGTAGTGGGGGTGAGTGAAGAGGGTATTAGCCCCAACGATGGTTGTTTAGGGCTTGCGGGGGGGTAGCCAGAGGGGTTAACCCCTTCATGACCGTAGCAGTATTAACTGCTACGGCCGTGAAGGGGTTAAGTGAACCCGCAACCCCCCCGCAAGTCCTAAACTCACACCAAGGGCCAAATACCCCCTTCACCCACCCCCGCTTCCCGCAATAAAGCGGGCACGGTGGGTTAACCCCTTCATTGCCTTAGCGGCTATCAACTATGGTAATGAAGCAGCATTTCTGTATTTTAATAATATTGTGCAGGAGCAGGGGGTCCCCTGAGCATTAATTTCTGGCTCAGGGAACCCCCTGCTCACTGTACAATATTATTAAAATACAGAAATGCTGCTTCGTTACCATAGCACATAGCCGCTAAGTAAGGAACGAGTGTTTATGTATATATGTGTTTTATTTATACTGTACATGTGCAGAGGGTCTCTGGAGCAGAAACGTTTTGGTTTTAGGTCCGGGGACCCCCTGCTTCCCAAAATACAGGCCCCTTTAGGTGGTGCCGGTATCCCTCTGCTTTGTTTACATGCCGCGGTCACGTGATCGGGACCTTTAAATGCAGAGGGATACTGGCACCTCATAAAGGGGGCTGTATCTCGGGAAGCAGGGTGTCCCCGGACCTGAAACCAATGCGGTTCAGCTCCGGAGACCACCTGCACATCTACACTATGAATAAAAATGTATTTTAAATAATTTTTAATGTGCCGATGTTTGCGCAGAGAGAGCAGCGGATCTCTCTCTGCTGCAAACACATCTCACCCCCGCCGGCCTATAGTATCATTGATTTGCATGAGATCAGTGTATCTCGAAAGCTCACACAAATAAAAGCATTTCGTTAGCCACAGAACGGTATCATCTATTTTTATTTTTATTTTATATATATATATATATATATATATATATATATATATATATATATATACATATATACTGCATTACAATTCATGAATTTATGCCATCTGGCTGGGAAGGCAAAAGGAGCGCGGCATGCTCCAGGTGAACAGCGTGGCATTCCAGGAACATGCCAGGTAAAAGCCAGTGATTTGTAAGAATAAAAGCTGCCGCTGCTGTAGATTATTTCCTATAACAATAGACTACATGACGAACCATGAGTACACATTGGTGACGGAGTCCTAAATCATTCATTAATATCGATTTTAAACGATCTTTTCTAAATGTTACCCTAACTGTAACACACACAAACCTCATTGTTTAGCATTCAACATATAAAAAAATGTGTCGCCCACATGTGATGTTAGAACGTGGTCATGTCCCAAGGCGTCCTTTAAAAGGTTACTGATGCAAGCCCCCCCAACCGACGTGCACGCGTGAAACATTATTGACTGTGCCCGTAGCTTATTGTTACGGTCAGTGCAGTGTGTCATGCGCGTGCGTCGGTGGGGCGGTTCGTGCACAGCGCTGGAGGCCAATATTCATCCAGTGGGAGGGGTGTTTGCGTGCATTTCATGGTGCCTTAACATGACGTCACACGTCTTTTTTTCTCTCATTGGCTGATCGTCCGCTTTGGCCATGTACACACGTTAGTTTAGAAAGTTTAGATATGTACGTGTGTAGAAGTGAATTTGTTTCGCTTCCATATCATAACTTTCAGCCATGATATGCGTACTGCTAGCAGCACCATGGAGGAACATGTATTGAATGCACAGCGTACACATCGTTTTGCGCATGCGCTAAGTCTTAGTCCACACATTTGTGATGTGCGTGCACAACAGACGTTGTGCACGCACATTATTATGTATGCAGGCACCGGAACAAACATATCAGTAGTAATGCGAACACCGTGATTTGAAACATTACATTGTTCTGTATCTTTAGTTTGATCCTTGCAGTTTAAACATATACGTTACTTCTGCGTGCAGATCCACAATCATATAGAGATGTGTTAAGCGTTGTCATGCTGAAACATAGATAAATGTGCAATCTTTGAACATCATGTGTTTGCTGTATTTCACATATGTCGAGAATGAATACATGGGACCAATGTTTGATTTCAGATGGCCCAATCATTATATTAGATGATTGTGACGCCTAGCGAACAACAATTATAATAAATATGTAACAATGCTTGCAATGATTGGTGCGCAGATTACGAATCACTACATAATCTTATCCTATTGTGCAAATATTTACCATGCACTTAATTATCACAATGATGTTGCTAAGCACTAAAGTTAGAACTTATATTCATAATTTTTTCATTTGATATATGCAACCAACATTATCACTCAGAAAACACATTAATCTACTATATATTATAATCTCACGTGTGACTTGTCAAAGAATGTAAATGCTACACAACAACTCGTACACATTGTATCTGAACGTACACAATAACAATAGGGAGGTGATAGAAACTTTTTTGTCGTGTCAATGTTATATTATCACCTAGGTTGTAGTGCTAACCTAACATGCATGAGCTAATGAATGTTATGTACAGATCATTAAACCATGAACATTTGTGTGTACATTTCATTCACACGATTAACTATAGTTTAGTGTTATTATTAAACGTTAAACACATACATAGCTAAGTGATGCCGATGAGAAAAAATACATGATTATGTAGGTTAATATTATTTCAGGTAGAAATACATGCATCACACAAAAAAAGAAACACACACACACTATGTTGATGAAATGTGTGCGTATCTAAATGTATACTTCATTTATGTTCATATGTTGACAGTTGTTACTGCACCGACACACTTTATTCGAGCAAATACCCAGTATGTACCTGGCAGATACCTGGAATACGCCCGCTCCTCACCTCTGACAAGCCCCGTTGCGTTTGCCTTCCCCCCTGGGTTCATGCCTGGCTGACGGGCGGCTGATCTGTTAAATGATAATGATTAGGATTTAATGGCTGCATGCTTCGCGTGTCTACCAGATGGCATAAATTCATGAATTGTAATGCAGTATATATATATATACTGTGCAGTATTGCAGCCAGCGGGAATAAAATGCTTCAATCCCTGCATGGAAAATACCTCAATGCACTCGGGCAGAAAACAGTCACAAACCTCAATACACCTGGGTATACCCGAATTCGTGGGACTAGCCGAGCTCGAATAAAGTGTGTCGCCAGTGTATATAGGATCATGATCATTATTAATAAGTAACGTTAATGAAATACAATGTTTCTTAGGAACATTCTCATTGTGTTGAATAATTCAGCCAAAAATGTGAATACAAAGGACAATACTTTGGAATGGTGTTAACATTTTGCCAAATGTAACATGTACGTCAAATCAACACACATCTTTCACTTATACATACACATGTGACAATGTATTAATGAACATGAAGATGAAGTGAGAGAATAAATAATGACATACATTGCAATGTTAATGATGTTTACCACATTTGGGTCATTTCATACAAACATGCATTGAGTGTTAACATCGCTCATGTGCATGAATGGATGTTGTTACATTTTAATAATGACATGTTATGTAATGTAGGTAATGATTTTTCAACCCACTGTACAATAACCAAAATGTTTAGATAAACGCACGGACACAATACACAAAGGACATATTTCAATTGTGACAACTTGTTCATTACGTTCTCTTTAAACATCCTCTAACTATACCTGTATCGAGGTTTGCACATGTTATTGCAGATGTGAATTCAAATAAATTCCATGATCAGTACTTGGAGTGATATATCTTGAAAAAGAAAACATCAATGAATATAAATCATTGTAATGACATGTTAATTAAGGTAAGCAACACACAGAAGTGACACTGTTCTATGTGATATTAAACCAAATATAGAAAACGTCAAATGTGATCTCAAATACACAATAGGCTACACATCATTGTGACACACATGTCACACTCCAAATGAACATTTGTATTTAACCATATTGCACTAGCTATTGGCTATCAACATAGTAGGTTTCTTGTTTATGCATAACTAAAAATAGAATGTACAGAAAATATAGATTTTGTACACATTATTCCCTGACGTTCACACAAAACCTTTTAGTGGTAAGAAGTAGAATACAACCTGTTGATGAATGACATAACGGTGCCACATGCAATTGTCCACACAGCAGAGAACAGAAAGGTGGGAGAACCATATTCATCTGTTTCCTAAGTGAATGGTATTTGGATACATGTATTTATCAGTAAAATGAATTAATACAACTATGTAGTACTATGAACATATAGGTAGGCGCTTACATGAAAAATATGTGTTAATCACATTACGACGTGTCTCCACACCACAGGCTGTTTGCTCACTGTCAACTGCTAAATGTACGGGATGCTCCTCCTCCAAGCCCTGACATATGTCGCTTTACAAATTATGACGGAGTGCCAGATTGTGCAAAATGCAGCAAGCAATTACAATATCTGACACTTTAGCAGGCTTATATTGAAGTGCCCCACCAGTTCGATCTAAACACCTGAATCTTGTTTTAAGCAGGCCAAATGTCTGTTCGATGACCGATCTTGTAGATATGTGGGTTACCTTATAACGTTCCTCTGCTTCAGATTGAGGGTTAGCCAACGGTGTCAAAAGCCAAGGCCTAATTCCGTATCCTGAGTCACCTGTAATGAAGCATGCACAAACATTCAATAACATTATAGAATGTGTAAACATTAACTACAAAAGAGAAAGAGGAGGGGAGACCCCCTCTTGTGATGCTAACCAGGGAGCAGACTATGCCTTGATATAATTGATCAACATCTTCATTGCATAAGACAGTTAATTAAGACTCAGGATTCCAATTGTCCAATATAATAAACACACTCCCATACACATGCCACTAGCCTGTTTAGGTATATCTTATGTTTTAGTCTGGGAAATGTGCAGGACTGATCACATAAATGAGATAAAAGATTACTCACTGCTGACCTTGGGGGATTTCCTGGTCCTGTCGGCGTGCTCCTGCCCAGGAGTATCTTCAAAGTAATAGGAAGAACGGCGGTGCATCTGCTGCTGTTGAAGATAAATTGTTACCCAAAAACTGCAGACTGCAAATAACTAGGTGCAAAAATCTTCCTATTACTAAACATTAACTACGACATTTGCAACATACAAATTACTTGTTTCTTAACACTTCATAATATGTACTCACCCACCAGCCAACCAGGTCCAATATAGCCTTGTTCAAAAGCATGGAAAACTGATGAGTTTCTCAGGATAGAGGAATCATGGTTGGAACCAGGGAATCTGGCTACCACATGCATAATCTTCATCTTGGCATCGCATACCACCTGTACATTCAGAGAATGGTAGTGCTTATGATTGCGGTAAGCATGCTCACTCTGACTAGGCAGGATCAAGGCAACATGGGTGCAATCTATTGCACCCATCACACATGGTATCCCGGCTATGGTATAAAAGCCATTCCTCACTTCCAGCCACTCTGTGTGCTCTGTAGGAAAATTAATATAATTCATAGCGCGTCTATTCAGTGCACATAGAAACTGGGTAAAGGCCCGCGAGAATGTAGATTGCGAGACCCCGCCCACTATGCCCACAGTTGTCTGGAATGACGCGGAAGCAAGATAATGTAATGAGCACAGCATTTTAACAAGGCCAGGAACTGCACGACCTCTGCCTGTTTTAAAATCTAAATCTACCCGTATCTCTTCATAAAGTGATAGGATTGCTGCTGAACTCAAACGATACCGACTTATGATCTCCTCCTCACTCATCCCATCTAACATGGTTCTCTCCCTGTACAAACGTGGACGAGGCACAACTTCTCTCCTCTCTCTTCTCCTCTCATCTCCTTGCCCTCTCCCTCTCCCTCTCCCTCTCCACTCCGCGTCCCTGTCCCTGCCCTTGTCCCTTCCTTGCCCTGTGACATCCTGTCTCTCAGCTATCCTCTCCTCCAATAGAATCCTCCTCCATCTCATGAACAATCGTATCATCTTCAGGTCTGTAGCTGTCAATGCGCAGGTAATTGCCCTCCTTTAAATACCTATGTGATGATGTCACGTGTCTTGATGAAGTGCAAGGTGTTAAATAAACATATCCAAGTTGTGAACTCAAAACGGGTATACAGTACGAAATATACGGATTAATTATGTGTGTTCATCAGGCATACATGATATTTGACTATGATGTAACGTTAAGCTTTGTACTACAATTTATTCGCAAGTATTTATGGAATGTGTAATGCATGTACCACTTATGAACGCAACACTCAGTCATCTCATTTGGATACAACCATGACATTGACGTTGAAAAACTAAGTTGCAACATGTATAATTTAGCATGTTATTGTCACATGTTCACATGAACTAATTATAATGTGCATATGTATAATTTAATGCCATCTGGATACTTGCTATTGATTATGTTTCAATCATCTAAAAATGAGGTACTATTATAGATCTGTGTATAACTTTGCATGAACTGATTATAATGCATCGTGTACAATGTAAACATTCAATGTTATTGAGTGTCCAATTGCGGATGTCATCAAAAGAGGGAGGTCACAAACAACATGTAAACATACAAAATAACAGCTACATTTTTGTTTGATCATGCGTTACACATTAAAAGCATTCTATAATGTATACCAACATTACTATGTGCTGGATCTGTTAGATGTGTCAAATCTGTTACATCATATAATAAATTGAAGCACACTTAAGTAACATGTTTCATACAATGTGACCTCTTCCTTTAAGAGTTTACTATAGGAGTTTCCCTTGACACATCATTACCTTAAGACTAATGTTACACGCAAAACATCATAACATAGACAAGTACAATGTTCTGCCAATAATAAACGTAAGCGGTGACACGATGAAGTGAATAACATCGACACGGTAATGCCAAGCACATTTTTATTTGGAGCAATAGCACGTAAACACTCCTATAAAGTTATAAGTCCCCGCTCCATTGACTCCATTGATGTAGAGATGAGCTATTTTTTATAAGTGCCGTCCCGGCAACCTTGCCGATCCTTCTCCCCTCCAACTTGCCAACTTTAGTTGGCGGGACAAATTGCCGTAGAAATCTCAATTTTAGAGTGCCGATCAGCACCGATAAGCTGATCAGGGCTACTTGAATACAGGTGATTTCAAAAATTGGCGAAAAGTGCCGATAAGTGGCTTATCGCCACCCGCCTGCCGATAAATTTTTATCGGGAAGAAAAAATGCCGATTTTGGCCATTTATCGGCGCTTACTGAATCGCAAATGCAATTTTGGTGGGAAAATGGCGATAAAAGCCTTATCGGCGCTTACTGCATGAGGCCCTTAGACTTAAACAGGCTCCAGTGACCAAATGATGGAAGATTTATAAAGCCGTGTGCAACTGGAAATGAATTGCAGGGGGGGGGGGGAAATAATGTTAAACAGAATACTCACACATTACATTTCCTAAGAAGGTAAGCACATGGGCTTAGCTTTTTTTTTTAAAGAACCATGTGTATTGCATACAAAGAAGGAAAGAGGTAGGAATGCAGGAGGAGGTGTGGATGAGGCAATGGAAATATGAGAAGTAATACTTTTCAGAAATGGTTGTTTACTGTTAAAGATTGTTACTGTATGTGTTCAAGATAATTACAAGGGGGTAGGGTACATCACATTGACCTGAGGCCAGCAAGAAGTTGAGGATGAAGATGGCTTTCTGTGATTCAGAGTCCCTTATGGACTCTATTTGATTTATGTCATTCAAAATCCATCCTGTCTGCTGTAATCCATTTTGTTCCCCAGATTGTATTCTGTAATGTTAGTTTCGCAGTGAAAGGCAAACATTTAATTGTTGATGGATCACAAGTTGGTACATATAATATCTCATGTATCCTAGGTTCAGATAAGAATATGGGCTGTATGCCCAGGCTGCCCCAGGATGAGAATGTGGTTTGGTTTTATTCTTTTTGTAATAATATGCAGCTTTGATTGCCTAATAGTCCATGCACAGGTTAATTGGTAGATAGAAAAATGTAATTTGAGCTGTTTGAGAGTAGATGCATCAGAACAGAAATAGATAGCCCAGGTCTGTTCTCCATTTTTAACCTGTATTTGCTTGTAACTGCCTCTAGGAAGAATAAATAATTGGAATGGCAAGAAAACTATCTCGGACCAATTTATTGGGACAAAGAAGTCTGTATTTTCATTTTGGCACATTTATTTTAATAGACTCGATAGGAATAGTTCCTTAAAACTGGGTATTATCTAGCTTTATTGCTAAATTGAAATACAACATCCGCATTCAGACTATTACATGCCATTGAATGTCCTGCTGTTGTGGAATTACATAAAATACGGTTTTACTGCAGCATGGAATGGCAACAGTGAAAGGCTAAAAGCAGCAAAGAAAACAAACAGAAGAGTTGATCAATATTTCAGCATTCTCTACATCCAGTTCTGACTGGTAAAGCTTTCTGGTAAAGCTACGTAAATCAGGGGTTCTCAACAACTCCTAACAGGTCAGATTTTCAGGATATCCCAGCTTCCACAGAGAGCCACTGATTTAGCCAGCAGGGATATCCTGAAAACCTGACCTAGGGGGCGAGAAATGGGGGTCTTGAGGACTGGAGTTGAGAACCATTGATGTAAAGTATTAAAACAAAGTAGTACAGTAGGTGAGTACAGAAAAAGCCTTGCATGGGGTCCTACTCAATATGCTATGAAGCCACCTCTCCCATGCTGGAAAAGACTTCAAGTAAATGGAGCTGTACTCTTTTTTTGCATGTAGATGAAGACTTTGCATGTTACAAGGCATATTATGACTATAGAGAGGTTAAACATTGCAAATCCCTTCATGATTTATCCCACTTTAAATCTCACCACTTGTTTAATTTCTGGTGAATGTGTGGGAAATGGTAGCTATTTAAGTTTCAGAGTACAACAGGGAGGTGAGGCTGTAACGAAGCCATCTTCCGTACTAGTGCAAAGACCAAAGTAGAGACGGGTACATTTGCTTCTAATATTCCTCCCAACTTGAATCTATTATTAAAAGTCTCTATTTAGGTGTTAAAAAAATGTGTTTTGCTAATCCCAGAGGATAGATTTTGTGGTTTAAGCCATAGAACAGCTGGCATTTTAAAGCAAGGAAGAGTGAAGAAGAAGAATCAGGCACACGGTCTTAATCATCAATGAAAAGGGGGGTTTATTGTGCCAAGGAATCCAATGTTTCGGCAATAATACTGTCTTTCTCAAGGTGTAGACTACCAAATACAAGTGAACAGAAAATATATATACACACCAATACATGCCCCCTCTGGTACTCACCCCTCCCTGCTCAGCTCCACGATGTCGACACCCACATGATGACGTCAGCGCGCCTGTGTGGCGCTCCATGATGACGTCAGACGTCGTCATTTATATCCCTGTTAGCACAACACAGAGCTGCCTAGGGGAAAAAAACACTGCCACACCACACACCAGTTGGCAACGCCCCCATGGTGATGTCAGCACGTCAGCACGACGCCCATTGATGACATTAGATATCAGGGCAGGTGGAGTTGGAGAGGGGGGCAGGTCTTTACCAGTGAAGGTAAACACAAAAAACAAAACTGTGCGCTACTACCTAACTACCTATAAAGTTTAAATGTATAAATATATACAGTACAGTGACTATACCATCAATTTAGTGATAAAAAATGTATAAAAAATTAAACCACAACTCCCACAGTGAGATAATTAAACATGAAATAATAAGTGCCACATAACCGTGTTGGGGATAATGGCGTCTGCAGCTGTAAACGCAGGGGTGGCTCAGCACCCCACACACACTAAGAGAATGGAAACAAAAGAAAACAGCGCACAACGCCAAATAGTGAAGCAAATTCAACAATATATTATAGAATTAAAAAGGGGGTAATATATCTGCGTACATAAAAAAAGGTTGGTAAAAGGCATGTAGTGTGTATCACACTGTTTACCACTCGGCTGTTAGCTGTAGATTCAGGTGCTTGCTTCCCTCTGCTGCTGCAGCTCAGTTGATTCTGGGGCAGGACGTCAGTCTTTTCACTCCCAAGGGGATTTCCCTTCATGCAGCCAGGTTCAGCAGCTGGTACTGGGGCTCGGTGAAATCGCTCCTGCTTCCTAGCCGATATGAAGCTGCTCCTGTACCTCGGCAGGTGTATCCTCTGCACAGAGGTTAAAACGCAGCTTGCTGCTGTCTTCACAGCAGTGGTGGATTCAACGCAGATATATTACCCCCTTTTTAATTCTATAATATATTGTTGAATTTGCTTCACTATTTGGCGTTGTGCGCTGTTTTCTTTTGTTTCTTTACCAGTGAAGTACTCACATGTGCAGTGCTGTAGCTGTAATCCGTCGCCATGGGAATATATTCTGAACAGGGAGGACTGAGATCTCAATGCATAACCCTGTGAGTGCTGGAAATTATTCATATGTAGAACAAATCAAGCATATGTGATATGTTGAAATACACCATACACCTATGTATCAAAAACACCATATACCTATGTAATAAAAAAACCATTTCCAGCACTCACAGGGTTATGCATTGAGATCTCAGTCCTCCCTGCTTATTCATCACGTCTTCTTCGAATATACAATTATCACATTTCTACAGTATATGTATTATTTAGTAATCAATACTTTTATTTCTTTTCATACTGTTTATTTTATGCGCATGCGTGTACTGTACAGTATGTCTCATTTGAACATTGTTGAAACGCATAGGCGTGTTACAGTATCACATTTCGGCACATTAAACATTATGAAGATGTTTTGAAAATATTTCTTTGAACTGATAATCCATCATACAGCGCTCTCCCCCTCGCCCCCCCCCCACACACACACAAGGTATTTCAACTTCTTATCTACAGTACACCTCTCCCACACCATGGATGGCTTTCTGGCTTTAATTTTCCCGATCCTGTCATCACATTCCTGAGCATGCGTGTATAATTTCCCATTCAATTTAAAGTTCAAGACTGAAAAAAAAAAATTGTTCGTTTTTTTTCGTTTCTAGACGTGCTGTGCCTGCATAACAATTTTTGATATTCTGATCATCAATCAGTACTGTTGGAGAAGGTACCCGGGCGCTATCTCTCTGTGGCTTGATGCAAATATAGAGATAGGGGGGTGATACTGCCTGATAATGGTATTCGTTTGATGTCCTTCTGTGACTCGAAACCCCAGCAGGATCTATCCAGGATCCTTGTTGGCAATGAATACTAAAAAGAATGGGGGAGCACAGTTATAGGAAACGGGCAGTGTACTGTGACTAGTAATCATTATAGATAGAGCAGTTTACATGGCTATAAAGGTGATGGTTCACGGGGCGGATACCAAACTCAATATGTATACATACAATGGTGTGTATGTGTGGGTGGAACGGTAAAAGAATATACAACTTACACGGCCTTGTGTAAGTTCAGTCGCATCAGGGTTTCTTTGGGTTTCCCGTCACCTTGGAATGATGTGATCTTCTAGGATTTGTACTTCTTCATCTTGGTGTAAATTCAGCTTTCCTCGTTTATCCGATGTGCCCCTCCAGGGGAATTTCCTCTCATGTAAACAAAAAGAGGGTAAGGTTAACTCATATATATAGAGGCGATAATATGGGGGAGGATAATATAGTGGTAGACCATTAAAATATAATGGTACGATCATGCACTCACACGGGCTAATGTGAGCCTTCTCTTATCTTGGTATCTTGTTGTTACCCGTTAGGGATAACTTTCAATTGGTTATAGGTGGTGATGAAGGGGGGACCAATAAAATATAACACAATACTCACACGGGCCAGTGTGAGTGCACACATCCTAGTGGTTTCTTGACACTTTTGTTCCTGTTCTTTATGCACCCCTAAAGCTCAGTAGTATGAGTGACTGTCCCAGTCTTCAGGAATCCACAGGAGATAAGTAAAGGTCACAAGGAGGTCCAGCCAGGAACAGTATGCGATGTGTACTCATCATGGTTGGCTTTGTGGCTGTAATCTTCCCGAGCGAGCCTGGTCTCACATTTCTGCGCCTGCGTGTAATTCTCTTTGGGTGGACCTTGTTGATTATTAATGTGCATGCGTGTATAACTTCCCATTCAATTTAGAAGTTCAAGTCTGAAAAAAAAGTTTTTTGTTTGTTATTTTTTTTTCCATTTCTCTACATGTGCTATGTCTGCATAACAATTCTTGCTATTCTGATCATCAATCTGTACTGTAGCTTTTTAATTCTACACTAGTCATGCACATGCATTATTATGTGGGTGGCATATTATGATTTTTATTTGGGGGTGTGGGGATCAAAACATTATGATGAACTGTTGAAAATATTTCTTTGAATACAGGTAATTCATCATACAGCTTCCCCACCCTCCCCCCGCAAACAGAAAAGGCTCAAGGATTTCAACTTCTTATTGAGACCTCTCAAAAACCATGAGAATGACTCATCCATCCATCCCCCAAACCCCGAAGCCATTCTTTAAAATCTTTGATGCTTTGTTTACGGTAACGCATGCGCACCTGTTATAATCCCTTCTCAAATTTAATATGTTAATCTGATTAGCCCTTCTTGGCCCTTCAACCCCTCTCCCCCAACACTTCACACACAAGCCTTACAACATGAATAGAAATGTTTATCCACACCCAAATTTAATATGTAAATCTGATAAGGGGGTGTATTTCAATGATTATGATTATCGTGAATGTAAAGAAATATTTATTTTATCAGGAATAAAAATACAAATAATCATGAATAATACAAATTACAGTCTTTAACTTCTTTGTACACGTACTGTAGTTCTTCTGTAAATTGAAAATTAAGGGCGGTGGATAATCATGGAAGAATGAAAAATACAAATAATCATGAATAATGCAAATTCATAATAATACAAACAGTAATACTTATTTTCAGTCTTTCTCTTCTTCGTCATGGCCACATTGCATTCTGTAGTTCATTGAGAGAGGGGGGTTTTGTGTAAATCATGACTGTAGATACACTATACACACAGTTCACAAAATTTACACATGATACCTGTCCTTTTTTAGTGCAGATCTCTCTGAAAAGGAAAGAAAAATGTGTGTAGATAAGTGCATATAATGGCATTGTGTACAGTATAACTACTCCATTTTGGACTATGCAGTTACTACTGTCAAACTACTGTAAATTGGAACTAATTATACATTATAACTACAGTATACCTACTGTAAAATACATTGTTACAGGATTGGTAGTGCAGCTCTCTCTGAAAAGGAAATAAAAAATTAGTGCAGTTAGGTGCATACTGTATACTGTAAAACAATCTGTGCCATACTTACCTGTATCATACTGTACTTGGTGCGCCTGTACTTACCATACTACAGTACAGTACTGTACCATACTACCTTACTGATGCATGCCCATTATAATCTATCACAATGGGCAACACAGTCGCAATATGGTCGATATATTTATTACATCGTTCGACGGTGATTACATTGTTCCAAAAACTCAGTATGCCATTTGCCAACTCATCCTTTTCAGAGGGTTTCACCACTTTTCGGATATGATCCTTCAGCTGATGCCAGACCATTTCGATAGGATTGAAGTCTGGTGATCTGTCATTGGAGGGGGAAAAAAGAGAATTAGTTAAAGAGATACACAGTAAACAGTGGGAAAAAATGAGACACGGTTACCGTACTTACTCCGCTGGTGTCTTCACCCAGTTGGTACCGCAGGCAAGAATATGCGCAGTTGACATGGTGTGCTTGGGATCGTTGTCCTGGTAGAAACGGAATTCACGTGTGATGTTTTCCACAATCTCAGGCACTATTTTCTCTTGGAAAAAATCTTTATTCATGATTCCTGTAACAAGAAAAGAAAAGTGCTCAAAATAATGCACACTACAGTAGTACAGTACAGTGCGTAAGGCTACAGCATGTGACTTTGTGCATTATTTTACCATCAAAGATGATGATGCATCCTGGTTCACGCCTAGAGATGGCACCCCACACATGCAGCTTCACAGGGTGTTTTGGCCGCGGCTTCAAAGATATGCGGCCTTTTTTGTGGAACGCAAATCTTGCAAATCTCTCCAGCGACACAGTAGACTCATCAGTGAAGATGCAATCCTGGAAAGTCTCACCGCTGTCGATCCATGCCTGGGCCTGGAGCACTCTTTTGATTTTGTTTGCGTCCCGTATCATGGGGTACGCTCTGTAATGACAATGAATAAAAAAATTTTGCGTCACAGCGCAGTACAGTTTGCAAAACAACACTTTTACTTTACAGTACCTCCTGTACTGTCCAGTACTAACCTCACACGTCCATATTTCCATCCAATTCTGTGTCTCATTTTCTTTATGCTGCTCTCGGATACAGTCAGATTGTGCTTTTCCTGCAGAGTGTTTTTAACCCTTAATGCACTCCTCTCATCATTCTCCTCATTTATTCTGTCCACCAGAAGAGTAGTCTCCCTACAATGCAAAGAAATTATATTGTTTTATTAATATGCAGCAATTTAAAATGTATACTGTATACTGTACATGTAATGTTGTAATATACAGTAAATATAAATATACAAAAAATGTATACTGCTGTACTATAAATATAAATAGACAAAATATACAGTATACAGTACTGTTGTAATATAAATATACTACAGTGTATAAATATACTGTTGTTATATCATAATAAATACACATCATATATATTCCGTTGTAAGATGAATTGCAATATACTGTACGAAAAGTGTATACTGCTGCACAAAAAATATAAATTGACCACACATACAGTATATACTGTTGTAATATAAATATACTATATAAATATACTGTTGTTATATCATAATAAATATACATCATATATATTCCGTTGTAAGATGAATTGCAATATACCAAAAGTGTATACTGCTGCACAAAAAATATAGATGTACACTACAGTTTTCTATATTTTTTTTGTTAAGTTTTATAAATATACTTACGCGTTAGTTACCCTTGGTGCCTTTTTGCGGTCTCTGTTTTTTCCTTGTGCATGATAGCACACGGTGTTTGATGGCACAACGAGGCCAGAAGCAGCTAACCAGCGTTGGATAGCAGTAATTCGGTTTCCGCTCGTGTACATCGCCTTAATTCTCATGCTGAAATCCTTTGAAATCTTCTTAACAGGCATTGCTGCGAGTACAAAGAAATACAAACACAAGAATGTGTATTCGATGTTTAGTCGATGTGTATTCAATGTGCAGTGAATCCACAAAATGGATGGTGTATTTATACGTTAATGACTCACATTACAGTACGCCCACTTTCAACACCTGTACCTGGCCGCCATGCATAAAAGGTTGCACACTTTGCATAGTCCACCACTCCAGGATCTTTATCTGAGCTTGCCCTTGTGCAGATACTGTACTGCATTGTGCCACCCGCTTCCATGGAGCATCCCCGGTTCTATGGATGCAAGAACACACTCACCTCTGCCGTGCTTGCCATGCTGAAAAAGCGAAAGGCAGCAGCCGTTTCCACGCCAAGGGCAAAGCGACAGGCTAAGGCCAATAAAGAAAACCTTCTGCTGACCCCAAAGGCTAAGGGTTTTCCTAGACGTAAACCTCATTATGTGAAGAAGAAATACTGTGATGTGCTCTGTACGCAAGACGAATGGCAGCCATCCCACCGAATCCGCAGACCACTTCCTCCCATATGCTTCGACGACTCTGCTGTAGCTGTCCCGGAAATCTTCAGCCCGGCTTCTCCACCCCCATCTTGTCCGGTTCCATCCGAAGATGCTGCCGCCTCTGAAATCCACGGGTCACTGTCTCCTTTGCTCTTGGACGACTCTGCTTCTCGCCCGGAAATCCAACGGTCACCTGTACCGGGTATCCCCAGGTAACCTGCTCCACTCTCCATCGATGCCGCTTCTCTCCATGCAACCCCCATCTCATCCTCCGTTGCACCCATCCCCCCAGATGTCCAGATGCCATGCACAAGCAGCTCATTAGACCGGATCCTGAATGGGATAAGTGTGGATCTCCCCGGGAATTCTATTGTGCTGGCAAAGCTAGATCTGCTTCTGGAGTCGGTGCTACATGTGGAGCAACGGATGGACAAGATAGAGGCTGACATAGTGGGTATACATCGTTTGCTCTGTGTTAATGCCCCTGTTTCCCCGACGCCGGAGCAGGAGGGTGACATGGATGGGATGCATGGTACCTTCGGCCCCCGTCCATCACAAAGCGCACCCCCCCCACCAGAAGATGTAATGTACATGTACATTGAGGAGAACATGACAACCCGTCAAGACCACGCCAGGAGACAACCCGGTGACCACGACCGGAGGAAAGCTTCCTCCCAGACACCCTACCATCGCCCGTCGCCTCAAGTACACCCGCTCCCAAAAGACCTCCTACACCCGCTCGCATCGAAACGGTGCCCGACATCACCCTGTGCGATCTGCCACCGGGGCTCAGGGAGAAGTATAGGGTGATGAGTGCTGGTGTACCCCAGTATGCCTTGATCATTTTTAAGCACCATGTTCCCTACTCGTTGTACTGCGAGTGGGTGTTCAAAGTGAACTACGATGGGAATCGCCAAAAAAAGGCCCTTCCTGCCAATTTAAGGCTACAAATTGTGGAAGAAATGCGGCGCTTTTATGCAGTTACAGATCCTGTAATGAGAGGCGTTAGAGACTGCATTAATGGCGTTTTGCGCCATGCAAGGAATCGGCCATGGATGGACAATGTGGAGGACATTCAGTGAGACCATACTGTAATGTTGTGCTGAACTGTATTGTGATGTACAGTACATGTTTTGCCCTACAGTTCCTGCTGTACTTAAACAGAGGATACTGTACTGTATGTTGTTGTGTGTTGCACGGTTTTCAATGTGGCCCTGAAAACCTGCCCTGTTTGCTGCCCTCTAGGACTGAGCTGGTTGCGCACCATCCCACTGTAAAAGCATTTAATAAAGGCTGCAGTTTTGCACTGTACAGTACTGTATGTATTATTGTGTGTTGATGTTTTGAATTTCTGTTCACTTGAAATGTTTCACTATTGTATTGTACTGTATTTGTAAATAAAAGTCTTTGGTGGCGACTTCAACAATAAAAGAACTGGTTAATTTATCTAACACTCAGTACTACAAACTGCTTTTTGCTGCCAGACTGCAAAGCCGCAAGACCAGCAACATTGTAAAAAAAAGAGCAATGAGCGCGCAATTGGTGTGGGAACTTCTGTTCTAGGGCCCCTAGAAATAATATTCTTTATTTTATTTATAAACTCACATTTATAAACCCCTTCACCCACCCCCACTACCAACAATAAAAAATAATTACACACAGCATCCCCGAAATAAATAAATAAATAAATAAATAAATACAAATAAATACATTTGAAATACATTTTTATTCCTAGTGTAGATGTGCAGGGGGTCTCGGGAGCTGAACCGCACTGGTTTCAGGTCAGGGGACCCCCTGCCCCCCGAGATACAGACCCCTTTATGAGGTGCCGGTATCCCTCTGCGGTATATGACCCGATCACGTGACCGCGGCCTCTTAAACCAAGCAGAGGGATACCGGCACCCCCAAAAGGGGCCTGTATCTCGGGGGGCAGAGGGTCCACGGACCTGAAACCAAAACGTTTCTGCTACGGAGACCCTCTGCACATCTACACTGTGAATAACACACACACATCATTAAAGAATCATACTTTACCTTAGCGGCTATGTACTATGGTAAAGAAGCAGCATTTCTGTATTTTTAATAATATTGTACAGTGAGCAGGGGGTTCCCTGAGCCAGAAATCTAAACTCAGGGGGCCCCCTGCTCCTGCTCAATATTATTAAAAGTACAGAAATGCTGCTTCATTACCTTAGCGTATAGCCGCTAAGGTGATGAAGGGGTTAAGGCATAATAACCAATAAATACTGTACATTCAATACACTACCCACTACCCATGGCAACCTCCGCTGTTGCTGCTGTAAAACAGAGAAAACAATTAACACTTTCAAAGTAATGTCCCCTAACCCCTTAATCTCCACAGCGGATATTAACCGCTACAGTCATGAAGGGGTTAACCCACCCTCACCCACCACTCGGGATGCCTACATACCCTCCCACTCTAACCCCCCACCCCGTGAGGCCTAACCACCCTCAACCCTCACCCACTAACTACCCACAAGGGAGGCCTACCCACATACCGTTGGGGAACCCCCCCCACCCCCCACCCCCAGTCTCCACAATAAAAACAATACACAGCCCCACAATAAACATCACTATATTTATTAAATACATTACCCACCCCCTGTGCCCCCCCCATAAATACAAGATGTATCCTTTTACATACAGGGTTCATAACGCAGCCCCACGCTAGTCCCTGGTGGGCTTGCGGGGCACCTGGACAGACCTACAGTTTACCAGCATCCTTTTTCAAACAGGTTCTGGAGGCCTGCTGGTGGATCCCGCCAGCACCATGGCCCCCAGGTGGTCTCCTTGGGTCACCGTGGGCCACAGTTGGGCCCCAACGTTAGGCCCGCGGATGTCTGGGAGCCCCGGGTCAAACCCACAGGTGTCTGCGGGGCCTCGGGTGGTTCCCTCGGGGGTCTGGGGAACTCACGTGTGCTCACTATGGGTCGGCGGTGCCCCCACAGAAGTGGGACCACACATCGTGATCCCCGCAGACTACGGGTCGGCGGTGCCCCCACAGAAGTGGTACCACACATCGTCATCCCCACATGTGTCACCCATGGAACCACCAGCCTGATACCCTTGGGATACCTGAGAATACCCGCAGGTGGTCTCCAGAGGTCCCACACAGAATCACGGAACCAACCCTGAATGTAAAAAAAATAAACCTGGCCTATACATTCAATACATACAACCTCCCCCCCAACACCTACAGTACAATAATGTGCAAAATAACTATTATCCAGATATGGATAATAGATTAATTGCCCATTATTAAAAACATTAACTAGCATATACAAATAAATAAAGTACTACTGACCTCATCAATACGAAGTGTCCGTCGCCAGCGCCCGTGCCGGCCGGCGCGGCCCCCACAGTCAAAGACAGAGCACATAGGACCAAGCCATGAATACAGTGAAAGATACATTCAGATATCAATTAACCCCTTAAACACCTTATCGGATAATAACCGCAAAGGTAATTAAGGGGTTAAGCCACATTGGCCCGATACCCACCCTTCACCCATGAATTTGTACTGTGGCTTCATCATGCAACTATATATATATACTGTATATATATACAGAGAGACAGAGAGAAAGAGAGAGAGAGAGATATATACAGGTTATATATATACACACGTTATATACACACCCATGATAAACCAATATACAGTACAAATAAATTTAGAAGGGTTATCAAAAGCACTGTCCTACAACCAAACACTTCTCCATACATACACACTAAATTAAAATCAATTTCCTTTAATATTCATAACTGATCTCTCAATCTAAATCATCACTAAACCTCTGAAAAGCCATTTAAACAACTTACATTCCAATATAAATGATGCCTAAATATCTATGCACCATATACAGTATATTCTGCAAATTAATCAACCAAGTAAACAAAAATCAATTAGCAATCATTATTTACATCCCTAAACAATTCACACTCCCATCAAGAACAATGAAACCATTAACAAATTCACGCCTAGAGCAGAACAATTAAGCCTTTGAAAAAATATACAGTAAGTACCGACAAAAATACAACCTTTACAACCAAGCCTATCCCTGACCTTCCTCAAACACACAATACAATACCAAGGAATACATCTATCTAATTTTAAAATACATACTGTACATACATACAGTGGCAAGAAATGATACACATGTTAAAAAACCTTTTGAAAAAATTAACAAGTTAAATAAAATACATTTCTTTAGTTCACTTACCATTACTTGCCCCCACCGACTCCCGTTGCGCAGCTGACTCATGAACCAATCCACGATCAGGAACAGATAAAATAAAAAACCATAAAATAATAAACATTAAACTAAAAATCCAATCAATCACGGGTCTTCTACTTGTAATCCATCTTCATCTTTTCTTCTTTCTTCTATCTCCTTCCGGACGGGGCAGGGCAGGGTCTTCTTTCCCATCATCGGCAACGCCCTTGTCTTTTTCTCTTCTCCGGGAGGTCCTTCCTCCGCGGCGTCTGGCTTCAAAATGAGACGACATAGGCTTTTAAAGCCTATGACGTCACATTTACGTCATGGTTGCCACAGTCCTAATGGGCCGTGAAAACCATATGTTTTGGCCGACAAAAATAAAAATGATGACGTCATCTTAAAGGCAATGAAACACAGCCACCAATGGCTTTGCTTCAATTGCCTTTAAGATGACGTCATGAAAAGGCACAGGCCGCCCTCACATGGTACTGAAGCCAATCAGAGCGTGGGAACTTTATCCTACTCTGATTGGCTCTAGTATAACATGTGCAGGGGCTTGGGGAGAAAGGATGTGACGTCAATGAAAACCTGTCACGTGGTACGGGAGCCAATCAGAGAGCGGGGAACTCCATCCCTACTCTGATTGGCTACCGTACCACGTGACAGGTTTTCATTGACGTCACATCCTTTCTCCCCCAAGTCCCTGACACATGGTATACCAGAGCCAATCAGAGTAGGGATAAAGTTCCCACGCTCTGATTGGCTACCATACCATGTGACAGGTTTTCATTGACGTCACATCCTTTCTCCCCCAAGCCCCTGACACATGGTATACCAGAGCCAATCAGAGTAGGGATAAAGTTCCCACACTCTGATTGGCTACCATATCATGTGACAGGTTTTCATTGACGTCACATCCTTTCTCCCCCAAGCCCCTGACACATGGTATACCAGAGCCAATCAGAGTAGGGATAAAGTTCCCACGCTCTGATTGGCTCTAGCTCTCAAAATCCAGGTCTTCCAGGACATCTCCCCCACCACGTTGCTGAAAAGAAAACAACTTACCCCAATTACCAGAATCCTCAGGGATGAAGGGGTTAAATATCGTTGGATCTTCCCCTTTGGGCTCCTGGTATCCAGAAACGGGGCATCTACAACAATAAAGGAGGCTGAGGATGGCGGAGCCTTTCTCACAAAACTGGGCTTGCAGGACAAAATTACAGAGGAAGTGGCGGGAAACAGATCAGCCCCGGACCCAACATGGCGGGAGGCAGGAAGATCCAGCAAGAACAACCAAGCCCGCAGCCCACGGTAATCGGTCTAATAAAGAGACAGTGTTCCCTCACAGTTAAAGTTGACCCCTCCCTCTCTGTTCGCCTAAGATACCCATGGAAGCCTCACCGAGATCCCCCTCACAGCTACACCCCCCCATGGCATCCCCATCAAAGCTCGGAAGAGACAAGGCCCTAACTCATCACTGCACCACTTACCTGTATCCCCGATGGCAGCAGAAGGAGACTAGCGGCCATCTTGGAACAGCTCCGGTGCCCAACTGAGAAGGGGCGGCAGCAGACGACGTCAGCAGGGAGGAGGCAGCACTTCACGCGAGAGGTGCGTGAGCGAGGCGTCACATCCAAGATGGCGGTGGTCGAGACGAGCAGGAAGGGGCGGGAGCAGGAACAAGACCCCGGAAGTGGCCAAGCAGTCCAGCATCACACAGTGCCGAGTGGGGACAGCGGACGGGAGCAACACTAAACACGCTAATAGAGCGACACATAGACGTTAGGATATGGGGCCCCAAACGATAAGGCAGATAGTTAGAGCAGAGGGCAGCAGGGGAAAGCGGAGGGAGCCTTCTAAGAAGATGAGGAGGAAGAGAGGAGGAGCAGGGTGAGAGAGAGGTAAAGGCTGGAGTGCCCGCTGAAGCAGGGGATAATAAGGTAATAGAGAGAGGCAAGAGAAGGAGAAGACTATCGACATAAGCAGATAGAGAGACCAGAGGGATAGGAGTTAGGGGCGCCAAAGCAGAAATCCGGAAAGGGGGTGACAACAAAAGGAGGGGGCAGACGGGGAGGCTCATGGGGAGGACCTGACATGCAGACACAGGGGGGGGAAGTTAAGTTAAGTTAAGTGCAGCTAAGTTGAACTAAGTCGAAGCCAGGAGCTAAAGGGGAAGGGAATATACTCAAAGGATTTAGTAGAGAGCTTGGGCTTAGCAGGCTTAGCAGGCATTACGAGGGGCATTTCTGAAAAGATCTACAGAGGAAAGGGGGTCAAGTTGAGGAAAGTTATTGTTACAAGGTTAGATCTTTGTTTATTCTCACATTAGAGGTTTTACGTAGACTATCTTAAACATGAATTTTGACTAGAGTCAAGCTTGGACTAATAAAGTTGCTAGTTAGTCGGCTGGGACGGCGGTCCTACTGTCGCCGTGTGTGTCTACCCTCGGGCTGGGGCAGTTGCCCTAGAACCTGAGGAAGAGGTGGGGTAACACGGCCCTTTGGAGAAGGAGGGAGATGGAGGGCGTGCTCCAGAGATCCACTGTCCCACAGGCAAGGGAGAGAAAGTGGTACTATGCCGCTGATCACTCTCCCAAGTTGATATGTGTTGTGTATGTGTTTTTTTCCTGTCCTTATGTATCCCATGTACCTATTGTGTCTACCCTCCCCCACACTGTCTCCTACACAAGTGGTCCCCCGCTGAAGCCCCGTACAGAGCTGAGTACTGCAGAGGAACAGAAGCGGCACCGTAGCGGCCTGACACATCCAAGAGCAACACTAGGAAAACAAGGTCAGTACCCCACACCAACATGCCTCTAACCTTTATATCCCACAACACTATGGGACTAAACTCCCCATGCAAACGAAAGATAGCACACACTGATTACAAAAAAAAGGGAGCGGATTTCATCCTACTCCAGGAAACGCATTTCAGTACCACTAGTGCTCCCAAATACTTCGACAAACAATATAACCAAGTATTTCTATCCTCCGCCCCAGAAAAGAAACGGGGTGTAGCAATCCTAGTTCACAATAGGGTAGGCCTAGTAGTAGATAAGGTAAAGAAAGATCGAGAGGGCAGGTTCCTGATGCTCATAGGATCCATTAATGCACTACACTGACGACACACTTTATTTGAGCTCGGCTAGTCCCGCGAATTCAGGTATACGTGGGTGTATTGAGGTTTGTGACTGTTTTCTGCCCGAGTGCATTGCGTTATTTTCCCGGCAGGGATTGAAGCATTTTATTCCGGCTAGCTACAATACTGCAATGCCGTGTAAAAACACATGAGGGCACTTGCGAGCTGTTCTCTTGAAGCCGTCCCCTATAGTGAATTGTAATGCAGTATATATACTGTATATATATATATATATACTGTATAACAACAGCCCCTATAACCCCTAACATACAGTACTGTACACATACAGTACTGTATATGCACATACTAGGGGCGAGATGTGTTTGCAGCAGAGAGAGATCCGCTGCTCTCTCTACGCAAATAGCGACACATTAAAAATATTTTAAATACATTTTTTATTATAGTGTAGATGTGCAGGGGGTCTCGGGAGTTGAACCGCACTGGTTTTAGGTCTGGGGACCCCCTGCTCCCCGAGATACAGGCCCCTTTAGGGGGTGCCGGTATCCCTCTCGCGTTTAAAGGCCCGATCACGGTGCCGCGGCCTGTTAAACCAAGCAGAGCAGAGGGATACCGGCACCCCCTAAAGGTGCCTGTATTTCGGGGAGCAGGGGGTCCCCAGACCTAAAACCAGTGCGTTTCAGCTCCGGAGACCCTCTGCACATCTACATGTGAATAAAACACACACATATTAAAGAATCATTCTTTACCTTAGCGGCCATGCGCTATGGTAAAGAAGCAGCATTTCTGTATTTTTAATAATATTGTACAGGAGCAGGGGGTTCCTGAGACAGAAATCTAAACTCGGGGGCCCCCTGCTCCTGCACATATTATTATTAAAAATAAAGAAATGGCGCTTCATACCTAGCGTATAGCCGCTAAGGTAATGAAGGGTTAAGGCATAATAAAAAATTAATACATTCAATACATATTTTTCAGTCTGTGTAAAAATCCCTGCCTTCTCTCTAATCTATGTAAAACCCCCTCCCCCTATTCTCGCTTTTAAAACTCCCTGCCTTCCTCTAATCTATGTAAAAAAACCTCCCCTATCCCCCTATTGTGTGTGGCGTTAAGCTCCCTGCAATCTATGTAAAAAAACCTCCCCTATTGTGTTGTGTGTGTTAAATCTGCCTGGCCTGTGTTTTTGAGTGCAGTGTACTGTATGTAAATGTGGGGAGGGGGATGGATCCGTGTAAATAACCACACCCACCCCGCTACCCACAATTAAACAAATCACACAGATCCCCGCAATACATAATAAATAAATAACTAAATAAAAAACAAATAAATACATTTGAAAAATACATTTTTTTATAGTGTAGATGTGCAGGGGGGTTCGGGAGCTGAACCGCACTGGTTTTAGGTCTGGGCTCCCCTGCTCCCCGAGATACAGGCCCTTTAGGGGGTGCCGGTATCCCTCTGCGTTTAAAGCCCGATCACGTGACCGCGGCTTGTTAAACCAAGCAGAGCAGAGGGATACCGGCACCCCTAAAGGGCCGTATCTCGGGGAGCAGGGGGTCCCCAGACCTAAAACCAGTGCGGTTCAGCTCCGGAGACCCCTGCACATCTACCACTGTGAATAAAACACACACATCATTAAAGAATCATTCTTTACCTTAGCGGCTATGCGCTATGGTAATGAAGCAGCATTTCTGTATTTTTAATAATATTGAGCAGGAGCAGGGGGTCCCCTGAGTTTAGATTTCTGGCTCAGGGAACCCCCTGCTCACTGTACAATATTATAAAATACAGAAATGCAGCTTCTTTACCATAGCGCATAGCCGCCTAAGGTAAAGAACGAGTGTTATTTACTGTATATACTGTATGTGT
Source organism: Ascaphus truei (assembly GCA_036426205.1). Taxonomy (NCBI): domain Eukaryota; kingdom Metazoa; phylum Chordata; class Amphibia; order Anura; family Ascaphidae; genus Ascaphus; species Ascaphus truei. Next base: position 99,018 of record WSYH01000549.1, on the reverse strand, counting down.
TTATTTATAGTGAGATGTGCAGAGGGTCTCCGGAGCTGAAACGCACTGGTTGTAGGTCTGGGGACCCCTGCTCCCCGAGATACAGGCCCCTTAGGGGGTGCCGGTATCCCTCTGCTCTTCTTGGTTTACAGGTCGCGGTCACGTGATCGGGGCCTTGAAAACGCAGAGGGATACCGGCACCCCCTAAAAGGGACTGTATCTCGGGGAGCAGGGGTCCACACGACCTGAAACCAGTGCGGTTCAGCTCCCGAGACCCCCTGCACATCTACACTATCAATAAAATGTATTTAAAATGTATTTATTGTCATTTATTTATTTAGATTTTTTTTTTTTTTTTTTGGCGGCTGCTGTGTGTGAGTTTTTTTTATTGTGGGTAGCGGGGGTGGGTGAAGGGGGTATTAGCGCCAACAGTGGTTTGTTTAGGGCTTGCGGGTGGGTAGCGGGAGGGTTTAACCCCTTCATGACGTAATGGTATTAACTGCTACGGTCGTGAAGGGGTTAAGTGCACCCGCAACCCCCCCCGCTAGTCCTTTTAATGTGCCGATGTTTGCGCAGAAAGAGCAGCGGATCTCTCTCTGCTGCAAACACATCTCACCCCCAGTATGTGCAGTAATTTACTGAACATGTACTTTAGAATAAATGCATAGTTTTATTTATTCGGGTTTATTACACAGTATACTGTTCGGCCGGGAAAAACATCAGCATACAGCACAATATTATCCATCAAAATCCCCCCATGAGACGTTTTCTTTTCTGAGGAAAAACAAATTGAAAAGTTTTAATGTACAGTAATTGTCAGCCCCCTTAAAAAGTACCCCAGCCAGCCCCACCAAAAATACGGAAACATACAGTACTCACCATACTATTTCCCATTCAGCTTGCGACGCGCGGTCCACTGCCAGTACCAGTACAGCTTTCTTCACCCCACGTCATAGTTTGCAGCGGGACTAGCCCACTGTAGTCAGCAGGTGAGGTGGGCAATCGCTTAGGTACATGCAAGCTCATCAAAAACTGGCCGTGAAATCCGACGCTGTCTCAGGGTTGTCACTGACAGTGGGGACCGTATCATGGAAGCGGTTGCTGTGCTGGGTGCTGGTGCATTGCTTGGCAGGGACTGTCGCTTCTAGTTAGTTGTTTTAACACGACCCTTCGCCTTTTGCCGCCTCCATGATCATAGATACGGGAGAAAAACCCTGTGCACACACCAATACCCTCCAACAAATGGGGCTCAATACGGTGTGAAAACAGGGATCACTACATAACCTTTTCTTTATTGCACGCTTCCACAAATGAGGAGTTGGGCGAAAATTGTAAAAGTCATAGTTTCGATTATAAATACTGATAAATTGAACAAACTGTGTGCCATCTTATTCCTGTTGCATTAATAGCGGCCACTATCAAATAAGCATAACTTCTGTCAGGTTTTGTGGAACCGGGGCTGCACTTGAACACTCATGGTGGGTCTCTGGAGAATAGTATGTGTAACTGAAACAGGTCTTTGTCTTTATTTAATATGTAAAGCCTAAATTGATACATTTTTGCAACATCTTCCTTCAGTCTCAAGGCCAAGGCAAAGTTATGTCCACACTGTGGTACAGTATTTTTTAAACGAACAACTGCAAGCCCACACAATTACTGATTCGGCGCTTTACAAGTCAGGAGTTTATGCCATTCTGGTGGACACGCGAAGCATTGCAGCCTAGTAAATCCTGATCATTATCATTTACACATCAGCCGCCTGTCAGCCGGCATGAACCGTGGCTGGGAAGGCAAACGCAACGCAGCATGCAAGAGGTGAGCAGCGGCGGATTCCATGTATCTGCCAGGTACAAACTGGGCATTTGCTCGAATAAAGTGTGTCGGTGCAGTATCTGCGTGCACCTTAGCTCGATCGGTGCATGGTCCGACCATGAAATGTCATGGATCCCCGTATGGGTAACCGCGGAGACCAGTCTACTAGATATAAAGAAGTAATCGATTCTGCTAAATGGCATAAATTCATGAATTGTAATGCAGTACATATATATATACTGTGCAGTATTGCAGCCAGCGGGAAAATAAATGCTTCAATCTTCTGCCTGAAAAACCTTAATGCACTCGGGAAGAAAACAGAAGAAAAACAGTCACAAACCTCAATACACCGGGTATACCCGAATTCGTGGGACTAGCCGAGCTCGAATAAGTGTGTCGGCCCAGTGTAGGGTTGGAAAGGCCAAGAGCAAATTGGAAACTAAATGACTCCTTCTAAAGATCCCAGACCTGAGAGAAAGATCAAAGAGGAGATTAAATACTTCTCAGTGAAAATAAAGATACGTTGACTCACATATAACCTCTGGGAGGCACAATAAAGCAACATGAGGGGGGTTTTGATTAGTATGGAGCCCGCAAGAAAAAAGGAGCGCAACGCAAAAATTATTAAGGTGCAAGCAGAGCTAAAGCAGCACTGGGAACAACATAGACGGTTACCCGATGCAGCGACCCTGCAACAAATTAAAGACACCCAGATTAAATTAAACCTTCTGCCTACACATCCCAGGCCGAAGAAAGCGCTATAAGTGGTCAAAGAGAAGATTTTTCGAGCAGAGAAAGCAAACAAACCAGATACCTATTAGCCAATATGATTAACCTCCAAAAACACACAATTATAATATCCAAGCGTTACGGCGAGAATCAGGGGAAATTACCGCCAACCCAAAACAAATTGTAAGGGAATTTAAAGACTTCTATGCAAAACTATATGACGGGGATAAAGTAAACTAGATCACCAGCGAACAAGGAGGCCCTGGAGAATTTTCTAGAAAACTCAAATATACCCTGCTTGAGCGGGGTGGACAGGAGGTGATGGTGTGTAGAGATTTTACAATGGAGGAATTATCGGAGGTATGAAAAACCTGAAAACCCTCTAAAAGCCCGGGCCTCGACGGGTACTCGAATCTTTACTACAAAAAGTTTAGGAAAACAACAGCCCCTTATACTCCGTATGTTTAACCAAGTGTTGAACGGATCCCCGTTCCCTAGCAAATGCTCCAAGCGTCCATCTCAGTAATACACAAGACAGGGAAAGACCCGCAGGACTGTAAAAGTTATAGGCCTATATCCCTAATTAATGTCGGACATCAAAATTTATTCCAAATTGTTGGCCAATAGATTGAGTCTTATCCTACCAGACTAGTGCACCCAGATCAAGTCGGGTTTATCCAAGGTCGACAAGCATCAGATAATACCCGACGGATTATTGATCTGATAGAAATAGCCAATCACAAAGATATACATAGTTATGGCGCTCAGTCTGGGATGCGGAAAAAAGCGTTTGATAGGATAGACTGGCCATACCTGGAGGCCACGCTTGGAGCGTTGGAATGGGTGACAAATTAATCAAATCTATAATGCGCGTATATTCGACCCCGTCGGCTAGGGTTACCCACCAGGGGGGATTCGCTTCAGATACCTTCCAAATCAAGAGTGGTACCGCGACAGGGTGCCCGCTCTCCCCCCTCCTCTTTGCACTATGTATGGAGCCGCTGGCAAAGATATCTCAGGTATTCCATCGGAAACCAGACGCATAAGGTGGCAACTCTATGCGGATGACGTGTTCCTGGACAATATCAGGCCCCTCACCTCCCTGCAGCCGAACCTGCTCGAACTACTGGGACGTTTCAATATGGTCTCCGGGTCAAATCAATCAGAGCAAATCGGAGGCTATTAAATAAACCTCCCTAAACACGTGGAAAAACTAATTGCCCTCAATTCAATTTCCGCTGGCAAACGCAACAAATCAAAACCTGGGGGGTCAAATCACGGCGGACATATAATACAATCGGCCAAGCCAACTACCGCGACTGATACGGACCCTGAGAGAGGATCTCCATAGGTGGGCTAAAAATAAAATTTCATGGATTGGCAAAATCCACTGCGTAAAAAATTAACTTGCTCCCTGCCTCTTGTATCTTTCCAAATGCTCCCAGTGCCGTTAAGTTTGAAGGAAAACTCTCTCCCTCCAAACTGAGATAGATAAGTTTTATCTGGGGAGGCAAAAAGGCGAGGTGAGCAAACAGATAATGCGCACACAAACAGGGGCGGCGGGAGGGCTAGAGGTACCTTGTTTGTTGTCATACTACTGAGCGGCCCAATTATGTCAAATTGTGCAATGGCAACTAACCCCGACTCTAAAAGAGGGTCGTCGTTTAGAGCGAGAGGCATGCTCCCCATTGGAACTAGAGCACCTGATTTGGTACCCTAAGAAGGTGCGCAATAGCACAAAACTGCCGCTATCCTCAAAGACCAACTCGCTGTCGATCTGGGCAGGCACAAGGCTCACAATGTGGCCCTGACTAGGAAGAGGCATGGGCATGACACCAATTTGGAACAACCCTCTTTGCTCCGGGCCACAGTCAGCACAGATTTCTCTATTCTGGAAACAAAATAACATAAAGCGATTGGTAGATCTGGAGGGGAGACAAGGCATAATTTTTTCGAAATAGTCAAATCAGACCACCACATCCCCAATGCCGAGATCTTTAGGTACCTCCAGATCAGGGCGTTCTATCAAAAAGTTCAGCCAAAGTCCCCTATGACAAATTTCGAAAAGCTCTGTCGATCAGGGAAACCACAGTGAGACTTACATCGCCAGATGTATAAAGAGGGGACCGGTTCTAGCACGACAGTAAAGGGCAAAACCAGATACATGACTCAATGGGAGGAAACAGACACTGGGAGAGGAGTGGAGGAGTAGTAGGGACTGGACAACAAAGATAGTGACGGCGACCTCCAAAAAGCTCTATGTGCAAACCTTAAGGGAGAACGCATATAAGGTAATGATGCGTGGTTACCATACTCCCACAAAAATTAGCTAATTCCTGCCCAGTTACTCCCCATTGTGTCCAAGACAATGTGGACAGCAGGCAGACCTGTACACATGCTGTGGTCCTTGCCCCAAAATCGTCCCAGTCTGGGACTCAATTAAAGGACTGGTTGAACATAATTACAGGTAAAACCGTCCACATTAGATCATGGCTGTTCCTCCTGAACAGGGCCAGCAAACCGGTGGTTCACCAAAGACGGAGAAAAAAAGTTGATGATGACGTCTCTTTGCTATGGCGGATGAGGGGGGAGACTGACAGCATGCTGGAAACAAAATATAATTCCCTCAATCCCAACATTAGACATAGAATTGGACGGTTTATGCCAGATGGAAATGTTGACAAGTTTGGTCAATGACACTGGGCGAAAATTTTGAAAAAGTCTGGGCACCATGGGTAGCCCAGAGAAGAAAGAAATCCAGGGAGTGGAGAGGACCTCAATGTGGCTTTAATATGGCAAATGCGTTACTCCCATGAGGGAGTGCTTAACGACGGAACCTAATCACACTTAGACATCCTTCACTCCCCCCCCCCGGCCCCCCTCCCCCCACTTCAAAACCTCACTTGCCCTGGGAGAGGGACCTATAAGAACATGAA